>JAOVVI020004076.1:2137-18142 GCA_028571085.2 Nepenthes alata | reverse complement strand
GATCTAGAATGCCGACACTGTGAGAAAAAGAAGAGAAAGAGAGAGAAAAGGGAAAAGATCGAGCATCTAACTAAGTTTCAAATCATATTCTAGTCTCTGCCGACCTTGAGTACGCTGTTTTTAAAATTGAAAAGAATATTTTGCCGGTCTTGTTTCTTCTTTTTGTCTTGTACTTATTATTGTTTGGGTTTATTTATTACAAGATGTTGTATCCTTATATTTATTGGGATTTGTGTAACTGAACATATATTGCATAGTAGACATTTTGGATGTATAGTCCCGTAATTCTTCTCCCTCATTTGAAAATGGAGTTTTCCACGTAAAATCGTGTGTTATCTATTATTTGTGATTATTATTTGTTTGTTGTGTGTTATTAATTTTTTCCTTATGGTTCAAATAAGCAATCTGGTCCCAACAGTTGGACGAATTCTGAAGTGGTGTTGTTATGTAATGTATAACTAGTGCAGTTCAGTCGAAATGCAGCATAGGTTTGTTTGAAATGATCCATTGGTTTTTCAATTGATGACTGGTTAAAGCATTTTGGTAATCTGAATGAGGAAGAGTGCAATTCTGGGCGTTTAGTGAAACCTTGACCTTCATAATAATAGCAGATCGTGAACTGTCTGGCTTGGAAAGGGGGAGGAAAAGGAATTGAAGTAAAATGACCTCCATCAAACCCTGTAAAAGGAACACGAATTTTTTTTCCTGAGAATGTATCAAGATGGTTCACAATCAGTGGAAATATATGTCAGAAAGTTCATTATCAGTGAGAACCAGTGATTTGATAGGGTTTTCAGAAAATAGGGCTTTAAGGGATAAATATGGTAACACTTGCCGTGAAACACTAGCTAAAAAGGATTCGATAGCCTTTCATTATTTGTTTTAAGTTATTTGAGTTGGACTTCACAGAATGGATAGAGGGTTTATGCAGCTTCCTTTGTAGCAGGGCTTCAGCTATTTTTTGTCACTGATGTCGATTTCTGATGGCTATAATATACACCGGGAAGAGTGTAAGCCTTAGTATAATATTAAAATTGCCCCATTGTTATATGGATTTATGAGTACTGAGTTATAGAAACAATCTTTTGCTAATGTAAGCACGAGGATATGTGTTCTCTAACTAGAGCTTGCAATGTGGAAAGCTTCTCGTATTAGGCCACCTTATTATAGCCCTCAGGAGTAAAAAAAACACGTTGATTTGTGCTGATATTAATGAACCAAGAGAAAGTATATGATGGCATTTTTTTGATGAAAGTGTGTGGTGTCCTAAGGATTACTTGTGTGTTAGATAATGAATGATATGGACCTCTCGACTGCCCTGAGTGGCTATTCACTAATCTGAAATATGCACATGTATTAAATGCGTTTGTACCTATATGGTTTCTCCCTGCAATAAATTTTATTTGTATGTTTTTACTATTTTATTTTCAGATTTTATAAGCTACTATAAATCTCACAAAGGGCGGCCAAATTTATAAGACTCCCTAATTGTGGATCTAGAGTGGATAAGATAGCATATCAAGCCACTACTCGGATTGCTGTTTTAGTAAATTGATGCTTTTATGTATTTGTCAGTGTACATTTCATTATGTCATTCTGTTTATATGTTTTTATTATTGCATCCTCATCCTCTCTTCCCCACTCCCTGCAATTCCCTCTCCCAGTGCCTCTCTGGCTTTATTGCTTTGCTTAGTCCTGTTGGACTTTCATTATCGATAGTTATGATCTTTGTTCATTTCTACCTTTTTGTTAGACTGCTGCAGAATACGAAAGGCGGAGAGAGAACTTTTTTAAGGAGTTGGAAATTGTTTTTGCAGATGTGGTATGTCAACCAGTATTCTTACTTAGCCTTATCATTTTGCTTGCTCTTCCCCTGTCTTTTCTATTTGTTTCCTAGTTGCTTCTACATATTACAATGATTCATTTTTCAGTACGTGTAGGCATCTCAGTCTAACAGGTACAACATTTTTGGGGTTAACTTATTGCAAATTTACAGGCTTTCTAGTATGTACGTAAATAGTAATTTTTTTATCAACATCATGCAGTTGTGTATCTTAATATCATTGTGATGTCACACCAAGACACCTTCCAAGGCACATCCACTAATTTAAGGGATGTGATGATGATTTGTTGAGGAATATCCTCAAACTTAAGTCAGCTGACGACGTTAATTTCACCCACCACTCCTGGATTTTTTGGATTCGTAAATGAATGAAGAAGTGGTGGGAAAAATAGAAAGCATTGGCTGCACTATATTTCGGGCTAGTCATCTACCAAAAGGTTTAAATTCAATGACATTGCTTTTGCGTTCGTTCTGATCTGTAAAAAATGGTGGATTAACGTTAGCATACAGGGTATTGCTGTATAATCATGCAAGATTTCATTGTTAAGAGGACAAGGACATTATGTGGAACTGAAAAGTTTCATTAGAAGTGTCATGTAACTTTACCTTCTTCTTTTTTCTGTCGCCCTCACTCCATTTATCTTCTATATTACTTTCTGAAATGGTTTCTGAACTTTGCTGTTTCTTCATTTGCCTAATTATTTCTTCTTTTCCCAAAGGACAAGTTCAACGGAAGTTTATAGGAAGTTCCTTCCTGCTTTGTTACAAGTGAAATTGCAGAACTGGATCCGTTTTATCACCTAACGAAGAGAATAAAGATTAGTGGTTGTGTGGTTTAAGAATTTTGAGGCAGACATATACTTCACTACTTCAGTCCCAGTCTCTGAGAGGATAACAAATATTTGTGGCGAACATGGAAGAGAATTCAACAAACCTTATGTTTTACTATTTTTTCTTGAAGAGAAGATTGAGATTGTGCTATGTAGATACAAGATCACATAATTAGCCTAGCCACATGTGGGAAAGCTGACTAGGTGCCCTTAGAAGTTCTATACATATTTATTGATTTGGCATGCCACCACCTGCTGTTGGTGCTGTCTTGGATTACCTTTATTTTTTTCCATCATGTAAAACCGTACATATAGGATTATAATACACTGCTTGTTTATGATTATTTCAATGGAAAAAACCACCTCTCTTCAATGAAAGGATGAGACTATTTCCATTTGACCCTCGTAAGATTTCACTTGGGAACCTCGTGCATTAGATGCTATAATTGTTTCTGGTATGTGTTATCTGATGTTTCCAACTGGTTTTATGCTTAGGTTATGGCCATTATTGCAGATTTCATGCTTGTTTATCTTCCTGCTCCAACCATTTCTCTGCGACCACCTCTTGCAATCGGCGCAGGCCATATTGCTAAGTTCTTCCATGGCTGCCCTGATAATGCATTCCAGGTTTCAACTTCAATGTTTCCATTGATGCCGTCATTTAGATATTTTTTGCTGAAGTGATGCAAGATGTTAAAATTTGCAGAAACTGTTGTGTGTAAAATAGTGTGATCCACATACTTTTTCTTACAGGTTGCTCTTGGCGGTGCATCATTTTCCCTAGTACAGAGAATAGGTGCGATAGTGGTAAGTGCATATTTCTTTCATTTTTGCAGACAATTATTTTGTTGGTTAGACTCTTTGGATATCTTCTCTATGAGCCCCTTCCCGAACAACATTACTTGTCAGGGTAATCCTGACATTTGTCTTCTCTATGCAGCGTAATGGCGCTAAACTTTTTGCTGTTGGCACCACCTCTTCTCTGGTATGCTGTGCTCTCCTGGAATCGCTTTTCTTTGATTTGCATTTTATGCTTTTGAGATCTTTTATTGCTGTGACATCAGAAATTAATTTGGCCTTAAGCAAATTATTTAGCTGGGTGGGCTTGTTTATTCTTCTAGTTTTGAGTGCTTTCACTTGTTTATCTATATTCTCTTGTCTTGTTGAAAAACCAAGGCCTAGTTGGATGACCAAAGATTAACTATGAGATACGATGAATTAAGGAGATGAACAGAGGGGAATGCAGATATGAAATCAGAGAAATTTGTATGAGAAATGTGAAGACAAGAGGAAAAACGTAGGAAAAAAAATAGAGGCAGAAAATAGAGAGATGAAAACCACTGTATAATGCAGAAGTTCATAAAACTTAACCATCCCTTGCAGATGTTAAGAATCATTTATGGACTCCGGGCTTCTAACGCAAGCAAAAGCCTCCAAAAGTTTTCCTATATTATTAAGGAAACTTAAGTTTACATAAATGCTGCTAAATAATTAATGATGACTCATAATGTATAATGACTCCTCAGCAGATGAAAATAGCCTCGCTGCAATGCAGTGATAAAACTGTGTACATTTGATATTCTTAGAGTAAACATATGCTTTGCATCACTGCCCTTGTCACTTAATCACGAGCTTGAACCAAAAATTGTGGGATTTTGCCTGAACGTGAAGTTCACATTGTGAACTGTTCTTCATCCTTGCACCTGCATTAATCTTCTTTTCAGCTTGAACCAGAAAATGTTGGATTTTGCCTTAATGTGAACTGTTCTTCATGCTTCCACGTTCACTTATCTTCTTTTGTGAGACAAATATTTTTCTGAAAGTTAAAGTACTAGGATAATAACTAGGGCCGTAATGATGAGCTTTTCAATTGTTATGGTTCTGAGGATTCAATTCACGTTTTCTGATGGGCTCAGCTGATAGTAATGCCTCTGATGCATAGTCTGTGTATCAAAAGCATCCATTTATCGTCACTGTTCATTTCATATTGCATGATACTATGCTTCTCACTCCCGCCTATTGATGTAAATATTAGCCGATGTGTATGTGTATCGGGCTCTTCCGATGTTGATATTTTCGTATATTGTGACAATGTTACGATAAGTTATCGTATTGACAATATATCAACCAATATTTAACCGATAAGTAAATACAACCTGTCAACTTACAATTCTCAAAAACTTTTTTTTTTCAATATTCGATACCGATATATATTGTCCAATACATTCAATACCGATAGAGCTACGACCGATACCGGTATTAATATTTTCAGCCATGCTTGGTGAGAGACAAGAACTTGTAGTGTTCTTTTTTTTTTTTTTAAATGTTTAGGCATTGTGGTTGATGAAAGAAATTTCAGTTTGAAATGCGAGCATGATGCTTTCCATTTTATTCAGGTTGGTACAGCCGCAACCAACGTATTGATTAATGCAAAGAATGCTGCTGACAAGTCATCGGCTGATGAAGTTGAGAATGTGCCTATATTATCCACCAGCATTGGCTATGGCATCTACATGGCAGTCTCTAGCAACCTTAGGTATGTGATATGCAGCAATTTGCATGGCCTTTCTTACCATAATAAATACAATTTCCAATTTTATTGCCTATGTTATGCACTGTGACCTCTCGTCCTACTATTGATGTTAGGGGTACACCCTTGATGACATAGGATGAAATGTGGGGGATACACCCTTGATGACATAGCATTTCATCCATCTATCAATACTAATGAGTTCACATAAAAATAGATAAATTGATGGGCACCATGTCACCCAAGAGTGGCTAAAGGGTGTCCCTAAGACTTTTTTTAATAAGTCATTATATGTCGCTTTCTGGGTCGTGTCAAGTAAAAGAAGATACCGAGTTATTGACTATGAGTTACCTTTGCTATCAGATTAGCACGTTTTTGTGTAAAAAAACAAGCTTTTGTGATTGCTAGGGCTTGTTAATGGTCATACATCATACAAGTGTTTTAAACAAACTTATTGCTATACGACTCTAGCATAGATGTGATATTTTTCCTGGCTTGTAACATAGTCAAAATCTATAAATGTCTGGTATCTGTAATATATTTATACAGTTCCAATCCTCAGCCTAAGGTTTAGCTTAATAAGCTTTGGTTGAGTTAGCATTACCATAACTCATAGATGTGAGGGTCATTCTGGATAGCAAAGTCATCATTAGTTTTGATGTTGGAAAAACAAGAAAATATGAATTAACCAATGTTTCTGCAACGTTCTTCAGGTATTATGTATTACACCATGACTTAAATTTTTACCTACTTACCATGTAATATCAAAAATGTGATATTTACTGTTTCAACTGATAATAATATGATTTGGGGTGTGATGTATCTTCCAATGTATAGGTACCAAATATTGGCTGGTGTTATTGAACAACGGATCCTCGAGCCCTTATTTCACAACCAGAAGCTCATTCTGAGTGCTCTTTGCTTTGCTGTACGGACGGGGAACACATTCTTGGGCTCATTATTGTGAGTCCGCTTACCTCTTCCTATACGCGCCCCCATATTAAATAGCAGTCACAAATTTATATTTAATTTTCATGGTATTTTACACGATCGAATATATCATGACAAATTCTTCATCTAAATTGTGCATCCCGTCCCCCCCTCTCCCCCCTTCCCTTACCGTTTTCCTTACGTCACATTATTCACGTAGAACAACAATGAAGCCTCTAATTCCATTAAATGGGATCGGTTAAATGAATCTGCTCTCGCCATTTCACTTAATTTAGTGTAATATCTTATAAGAATAGAAATAATTTTAAATCTGCCTTTCCTGAAATTTCCATACATCTACCAATTAAACACTCATTCCAGCATTATTTTACATGAAATAACTATAGTCTTAAATCTCACTAAATTCGATCCGCTATATGAGTTTGTTTTATCATTTCACTCGATTTGGTATAATATTCACCGAGTAAAGACAATATGAAATCTAGCTCACATACTCAGCATGCTTCTTGGAAATACAATTCAATAGGCCTACCCATTAAACACTCGAGGATATGTTTTCCTGCTGTCACAAGCTAGTGATAATATCGTTCCTTCTGTTCCTGTTGAATCATCTAATGCCATGCCTGATATTATTTGGTCTTAAATAGGTGGGTGGATTATGCACGCTGGATAGGCATTCAGAAGGTACAGGAAGAGGAAAACGCTTGACAGAGATGGTAGAAGTTGCCGCTATTCGCGATGCCAGTAAACAATGGCGGTGTTATTGTATAACGTTGGGGCATTGGAGTATCCCAAAATGCTGTGTGTTTTATTTCATCAAAAACAGATGGAAAGGAAATAAATATGTTGTTTGAAGAGCATACGTTGAAGCAGGGGGATTATCTGTTCTTGAATTGTTGAGGATCTTCAATTATTTGTATAAGGTGATTGTTAAAAGTTTCATTTGTTTCAGAAGTGACTGTAAGCATCTATAAGCTTTTGACTGATTTTGGTATTATTTTGGAACACTATCAGAAAATGTGACATTAATTTATCTATTCATCTATACTACTAACAGGTCACACAATGGCCGCATTATATAAGAGTGTGGAGAAGATATCTCTAATGATCAATAATCCAATCTTCATGGGGTTAAGGCAGACTATTTTGAGGGCTGCTTTGCAGACACCTTACTGAAAAATAAATAATTAAGATATGTTTGTTTTTTATAACTAAAAAAAGACTACGGGTTAGGTCTATGACAAATTTATTTTTAAAAAAAGAAATTGCAAAAATAAAGCTATGCGTAGAGAATGAGTTATTAATGTTTTATAAACGGATAGGATAAGGAATTTTATTTATTTGTGTTTTAAGAAAAATGTTTTTTTATTATAATGTTGAAATAACAGAGTATGTAATTCTTTATTATTATTATTTTTAATCAAATCTATTACATTTCAACATCACATATCACGTGTAACGCACGTGATATAAACTTCACTGCCTGCAACTAGACAGGCTCGAAATTTGCATGGAAAATTTCTAACACTAGTCGTGATGGAGTGTTAAGGTCACAGGCTTAGTGGCCATCCACCCCCCTGAAAATTAGACACGTGTCCATTTTTATTGGACAAAATAAAAATGAAAAAAAAAAAAAAGTCCTCTATTACACTCACAAAGAATGCAAGTAACAGTAAGCATGCGGTAAGGAACGTGAAACAACATGAAGACAATCAACAATTTGATGAAGATGGAGAACAAGATTAGCCGAGACAGATAAATATCCCAAGACTAATTTCACTTAAATAATCAGTAATCTGGTGAGACCAATCATTACACAGCCTGTTTATGATAAAATTCAATAGTCGTCTAAAATTATCATCATTATCAAATGTTATATCAGCACACTATTGAGGAACACAAGAATGATCATCACTACATAAATATGAAGAAGAAGATGCAAACAGGAGATCAGATCATCCTTTTACCTCGTGTTCTTCCTCTAAGTAGGCCTTGACTGGGCCATCGGCGGACTGAATCTTCCTCAGGTTCCAATGAAGCCCTTCATGGATGCTGTCCAGGAAGTCGCTCGTGGAATCAACTTGACATGCGGTTGGCACAGGCCATGGTGCCATGCTACACAAAAGTGCATCGCCGGGTTCCAACTTTTTCCTTCCCTTTCCATCAAAGGATGCCCATGCAGGGCTTCTGCTGCCGAAAGGCATTTGCACTCGCAACGTCACATACTCAGGAAAAATCAAGGGCCGAAAGGATAAAGAATGCGGGCAGATGGGTGTGAATAAAATGCCAGGAACCTGATAAAGCAAAAAAAAAAAAAAAAAGAAAATTGTCACACAAGTACACCAACAGATCTCCGGCGACGGATGATGTGAAAGAACTTACTCAAGGGGCCACCCTCGATGATGCAATGTCTCATATATCCATCCATACTAATGGTCCCACACAGAAATAGATTAATGGATAGACGTTAGTCACTTAAGGGTAAAACAAAGGTGGCCAAATAACGTCTCCCAGACATTTTTCTTTCAAAACTTCAATTAGGAAAAAAGAGAAAGTAAAGAGAAAGATTCCAACATTGTCCTTGATTGGTTGAAAGTTTCCAGGAATGCTAGAAAGCACTATGAGTAATCCCATTTTAAGCCCTTCAATTTGAGGGTATTATTCCAACAGCTAGGACTATACAACCCAACAGATGGATCTTAATAGCGTAATGGTCCATCCACATGCAAACAAAGATCCTGTCATTTCTATTTCTGACTGGTAAATAACTCAAGTTCAAAGAAATTCATGAAAATGGCAGCCATAGCAGTCAGGTAAAAAGGCTTAAAACCTCAGTAAACGAGTTGACAAAGTCAAATATACTGGAAGTTCTTCCAATGCACCAAAGAAAATAATGCTGCTGCTTTTGGACTTATTCTTACCTGTGGATGGACCATTGATCCTCCAGCTGCCAATGAATATGCAGTGCTTCCAGATGTTGTGCATAAAATCAACCCATCCCCTTGCACAGATGTCACAAAGTTGTGGTCACAGTAGCATTCCAAATTTGTGAGGAATGACGATATGCCACGATCAATTGTGACCTCGTTCAGAACAAGTATCTGTTCTTCAGTCTCCAATTCATTTTTCGCTGACTCTCTGATTATACGGCACAGCAACCGATGTCGTAATGTGATGCTAATAGGCCCTCGGAGAATCGAATCAAGTGATTCTTTGTAGTGTTCACTGTCTGAAGGATGTCAAATATCACAGTCAGAAGGGAACAACAGAGGTTATGATTTCAAAATTAAATCATCATGGAATCTGAGACCCGATGATTTTATTTTCAACAGAACAGCTGTAATTGACAGACATGGAGGATACAAAAGGGAGTCATAAAGCCTAGTGATCCCAGTGAAAATGGGACAACAGGGGGAGCCGGTCCTTTGAACATTGAAGCGGCCTGCAAAAAAAGAGAGTAATTAATTAGCTTAATCATTACTTTGCTAGGCTATTTTTCTCCACCTGCTATGGCTGAGTTTCAAATGAGGAATAGAAAGCAATCTCTACAAAAGCATACTATATAGAATGAATTCCAACTTCTAAGAGATCAGGCTGGCAATAAACAGCTTGCAGTTAAAATGTCAAGATCTTGACAATGTTGTAAATAGGGTATTGGATAGTAGTATTTATATCATTTGTAAGTGCTGCTACACCCCATGAGTTGTATGGAATTGCAGTAGCAGAATCTGCAACATGAACTTTCTTGTATATTGCCCTACTCCCACTGGGAACATTAACCTTAACCTAAGCCAGGGCTCTGGGCTCAATCCTGCCGACTCCATCCTCTCCCCAAAAAATTCTCACCTATCAAGATAAAACCTAAACCAGATGAGTAAGGACAGTGAGGAGTTACTTTCACCGTCCATCCGAGAGCTTGGGCAACCCATGAATCCCAACAAAAAGGGAAGCATTAGATCAATGCATCATCTATTACAACACATGCACGCTAGCAGTCGTGCAATCAAATTGCTGCCTTGGGAAATCATCCAGGTTTGACATCATTCAATTTGGAGCTATTCAGCATATCCCAACCTATACCAATTTGTAATTCATATTTAGGGATTATTCAGCCTAGCTTCCAAAAAGAGCTTCTAAGAGAAGCTACAATTTGAATGTGCTTCTCTAATAAACAAGAATTTGAAAAGCCAGCAAAACAGGCACTAGGTGTCTCTGCTGGTTGTAGAAACTAGGAAACAACCAGCAAAAACAGACTAGCCTACTTGGAGCACAATTGCAGCATATAGAGCTGAGTCAGCACTCACGAAGTGATTTAAAATGTATTTGCCTAGTTTTTCTGTGACATGTGTTTGAACATCCAAGCTGTCATTATACTCCAGCTAAAAAGAAGTCAAATGCACATACCCAAAGAACAGTTCCATCCCCACCAAGTGTAACAACGAGGTCAACCTTTGTATGCAGAAGCAAGACATCATTATCTGTAGATTTATGGACATAGGAAACAGGAAACCATGAGCACAAGAATAAATTAGACAAATATTGTCTTCAGTCATCTTTTCATCCAAGGACACCAACTAAGGAGGCAATGTTTGGATAGAATAAATTATAAAAGAAAGAAAAATGATAAGAAGAAAAATGAAAAGGAAAAAATGAGAGAAAAAGTACTTTTCTTTTTTTTGTTTGGATGATTAATTCATTTTGGTGAAAAAATTTCACGGAAAATATTTTCTTTGCTTGGTTACCAAAGAAAATTTAAAGAGAACATCTTCAATTTATAAATAAGCCTATTTTGATGACTATTTTATGTACTAATTTGAACCGTTTGTGAGAAAATGGCATTTTAGACCCATGAACACTAAAGAAAGCAATAAGCAGAGGAATGTTGTTGGAACGCCATTTCTAAGTTGGAAAAATGAGCTATAGTTATGAGTGGTAGGTTTTCTAAGAGAAGGCACCCAATTTCATTTTCCTTCCTTTTTCTTTTGCTTTCCACCAATTTTTAAATCGAAAATTATTTTCTTAAAATTTTATTATTTTAATGCATATTTTCCATTCTATTTTTTCTTTAAAACTCTCCATGTAATCCAAACACCAAAAAAAAAGCTGTTTCCTCCAACTTCTTTTTCCTTTCCTCAATACTTTCTTTGATCCAAACAAAGCACAAAAGAATTGGAAAGGGCAGAAAGCCATGTAGCATATTGTAAAAGCTCTAGTAACTGGATAAATCCCAACAAAAAACCAAGTTCTAATTTCTATAATGTGAGCATATCAGTCTCACCATCTTCCCAAGTCTGAATAAAGTTGAAGAAAGAGGATTCAATCAAGAGCTCAGATCTAACGCGTGGTTCCACGAAGACGTCTAGCTTCTTCTGCTCTTTCAACCATCTGGGAAGAGAGAAATAGATTAGTTTGAACTAGATTTTGCACGAGGTTACATACACAGGTCCTGGAAGAATACAATTTTCAAAATGCATGTAACATACATAGATCTTACCCAAGAGAAAAATATACATAAATGATGTACTAAGAGCAAAATGCAAATAATCACTATGATCTCTTTGACATTGAATGAAATCAGAACTTAATGCAGCATATTTAATTTGCACATATAAGGTAATAGCTGGACATACCTGATCATTTCTGAGCACAGAATTCGAACAGAAGTTGAATTTGGTTTGGTCAACACAAGAACAGTTCTAGGGCTAGTCTCCCACTTCAGTGAAATCTGAAAACAAAATGGATTACTTACATCACACAATTTGAAGAAGATACAGGAGAAAATGTTACTATAAAGGAATGAGATTTGCATGGGGATGAAAAGAGTAAATTACAAGGCATTTGCCTTGGGAATGATATTCATGAAGCACCTAACACTATCTTGCATCAACACTCTGGCATTTCATCATACAAATGTATGAGAAGCATTTTGATTTAGTTGAGAAATTATCTATAGATAACTAGAGATGTTAAGAACATAGAGAGAGAGGTACTGAGGTGTCTAAGGATAGTGATAAAGGAGTTGGTAATGAAACAATGCTGTTCCTAAAGTAGTGGAAACGTGAGGTTCAAAACTCAGAAGATATGTGGAAGCAGGAAACTCATTTTAAAATATGAAGTTGCCATAAAAATTGCAACCCTAACATGTATAAGTTTAGACTTCTTTTTCATAGGTAAGGAGCAGAGGACTTAGGTTGTGGTGACTGAACACATACCACTGACTTGCCCTAGTGAGTAGCATACGAGGCTATCTTTGGTTAAACCACACTAAATTAATCACTGAAGGAGAGGAAACATAAAAAAATTTGCAAGGGCAAATGGAAAAAGGAGAAAGGTACAAGTAATATTAATTTCAGTCATGTAAAAAGTAACAACAGAAGCACATTAACGAAATATTAAAAAAGAAGAAAGATATTAATAAAATAACCAAAGAAGAAGATGAGCTATATAATAAAGTATAATGTTTTTACAACCAGAAAGACAATTGATTCAGAAACACTGCAGAAATTAGATAATATCACGATAGAAAATTTAAGTTCACTAGAAAGACGAAAAATGATGTATGGCTTCCTCTGGAAGTTTGGAATTGCTTAGGACAGGACTCAATTAATTGAACTTGTTTTCTTAACACACCTATGAAGGCTAAGAATATGTTTAAGTGCTTCACTACTGGTATTTAGCATAAACAATGATAAAAGTGCTTTACTATTAGCATACATTGAAGCATTGACAAATAATAGTTGAATGAAAATTAAGACAGGAAACAATGATACTCTAAAATCAGTTTGCTTTTATGCCATGGAGACAACACGAAGGCTACATACTTGCTAAGAAGATATGGGAAAGTATGGAAAGATCAAGAATGATTCACACTTATGAAAGCTGGGGAAATAGAATATTGAGTTTCAGAAGATTAAGGAGTGTGTAATAGGAGAGAAAGAGTGAGTTAATTCAACATAAAGGGAAAGGATAGACTTAATGGCTTAGATTAAGGAAGTGAGCTGGATATGATACCTGCCAACTTTTGGATGATGTTTCCTGAATCGGAGAAAAATCCGACAGAGGATTCAGATACCCCCACCCAAACTTACGAATTTGTCAATGATGACATGAGAAGCATTTTTTCACACAATGTGATCCATACAAGTATGACAATATGATCATCAGTCATGCCCCTGCAATTTAGTCGTTACCTTTACAACTGTACTCCCTACGCAAGTTTGCACATTAGAAAATGCCACATATCAACTACGGCCAAAATTATTGTGCATCCCCACAAGAAATAGTACCTGTTTACTGCTGCGTTCTGCTGTTGTTATATTTCCTCTGGCGAAAGAGACAACATCATGCTTGTACTGATTGCAGTTCTCACCTTTGCAATCCCATGAAAGTTTAAACGATGCCTGTCTCAAGAAAAAAAATATTCCACTGATTAATCAATTAATATCGACTCAAAATGATTACCATAAAAAGTTCCAATGATTATCATCCAGAAGAGTGGCAATGCTTCCAGTGCTGGACACGTATGAACTACTTTTGCCAAAAAGTATAATTGAAATAAAATAGCCTGAAGATTTTTTAATCAGGCTCTTTAGATTAGAAAGCCACCAAAAATAGTTACCTATAAGTTGTTATTCAGTGACCTCAAGATGTTTAGCATTTCAAAGTGAAGATGTTAGAGGTCCCAGGGTTTAATATGTAGTCATGATACTATTGCCTATTTTTACATGTGATCCACACAAGGGATAAATGGTTTCAGCTACCTTTTTTGTCATTCTATTTTTGACCGATTCAGAGCCAGAGTCAGCTTCTCCATCTCGAAGAACCTCATGAGTGCAAATTCCATTCTCACCACAGCACTTCAGGCTTTGGTCATTGGCCTGATATAAAGCCTCTTGCTGCCTGTTTGATTCTGCAATTCTGCTACTTTGAAAATTGCAATTATGCTCTTCAGCTGACAGCTCTGGCATACAAGACAGAGACATTATAATGAATTTCAAGTCCAAAAAGTAGTACAAAATCAAATTATTTTAAAACCAAAGTTAAGGTAGATTTTCTCATGGACTTTTTCTTCCCTTTCATAGAAAGCGGGGCAGGGATGGTAGTGAATACCACCAAATGAAAAAGCCAGCATAATTGGTAAGTTCGATGATGGTTTGTATCCATGCAATAAGGAGTACAATAAAGATGTATGATTATAAGGGCTTAAAACTTCAATCAATCCTCCAAAATCTGTCAATATGGGGCTCATGCAAGGCCAACCTTCACACACTATCACAAATTGAACGACTATAATATATTACAGCATCAATTCAAATGACTGAAATGAGAATGTTGAACTAGAAGAAGCCAGTTGGAAAATATAGGATGAGATAATGAAACACGTGCTACAATAGTTTGGAGAAGTATCATAACATTAAGTTCATCAATAACAAAACCACCTAAAGATTATCAGTTGCCTTATTTGCTCGGCAAGTTTTTATATACATTATCTTTAGATTGAAACTCAAAGTTACATCAAAAACAGAAAAATATAGCCAACATAAATGCAATTTATTCATCAGGAAACCTTTATGTTTCTGCCACATGTTCCGTGCCTGCTCTAATTCATATTTGCGCTTCCATTCAGCAGCCTCGGCTTGAGCAGAAGCCTTTCCTTCTGCAGCTCGTCTTAGTGCCTTTGCAACAGCTAAAGCAATTTGATAGAGTTGTAAGCATTAAAGAGTAAAAATCTTCATTGATGTAACAGTGACCAGGTGATTGATAGAAAATTATCTTGGGAATCAAAGAAAACTTACTTCTCAGAGCTTCAGAGAACTCTACTAGATGGTCATCCATTCCTTCAATAGCTGGCTGAAGAAGTTCCTGCACCGTCTTTTCAGAAGAGAAGAGAGAAACTGAATCAGTGAATCCATTTTCGGGCTGTGGGCAGGAAACACCGGTGTTTCCCTGAAATAAAATATGAAAGTTCACAATATCATCACCTAGGATAAGAAGAATGATCACTACATTTAAGACAACAGTTCAGAATCCAAAGACAAAATTAAACAAGACCTAACAGATGGCTTCATAGTATGTAACTGTCAGCAAACTAGGGGTAGAACCACACAAAATGGTAGGAAGTCCATTTCCACAAGCTCAACCCCCCCTCCACTCAGAAAAAAAGAAAGAAAAAAAACAGAAAATGCAGAGGGAGGTGAAATTTCCCTTTAGTACAACCCTTACTGCTGCATGAGCCTATGAAAATAAATCATACCGGTCCAAGCACTAACCTCACATTTGGTTCACTGGAATTACATTTCTATTCCCGACTAATTCATCTGGGAATTACAATTTCCTTATTTGGTTGGTAAATTAGGCGGGAATAATTCCCACATGAAAGGTGTGAATAGCTATTCCCACTTGTTGGGCCCCGGTATAAGGGCCAATAAAATACGGCCAAAATGAGAGGCCCAAAAAGAAGAAAGCTCAGAATTGCGTCCATGGACCAAGAGGGCTACGCGGCTCAAGAAACCCAAAAACACAGGCTAAATGTCCTAGAAGTCAAGGCCGCAACAATGGTCCGAGAGATCCTTCCAAGAGGCTCGAGGACATCATAAATCATACATAACAAGCAACATCCAAGTGCGAGGACAATAAGATGTTAACGGACAGTTAACATTCAAACCTGAGAACTTCAAAGTTCCAACAATTCTCAGATAAGCCCGAGAGGTAAGAGAAAGACCCGAGGACCCTTTCCATTGAACCAATGATCCTCCGACAAATAGGTAGCATCCGAGAGCTGCCTCATCTGGCGAGTCCACAAACTCACAAAATAGCAGGACATGGCATCAAAGGACGAGGACTATCTCATA
>JAOVVI020004075.1:0-18143 GCA_028571085.2 Nepenthes alata | reverse complement strand
ATTTGGGCATTATGTATTCAAGTGTCTACTCTTGACGATATTATATTTTTCTTCAACCTCCTCTCTTCTTTTCTCTTCCTTCCCCGCGCATTTTCTCTATGCTCTCATTATTCTCTTCTTCTATTTAACTCGCCATTCTATTTGTAATTATCGAGGTTGATCGTCTTAACTCTAATTTACATTATTCTTATGTGAAAAAAGGTATCGCTAAATTATACAATAAATAAAATTTAACAGTTAAATGAACATATTAAAAATATATATTAAACTATTTTAAAATATGTTTTAAAAATATTATTTAATTGATATAGATGATTAATATAAAAAATTAATACATTAAATAAACTATAACAAATAGTTAAATTTTAAAAAATAATATAGATAACCTAATTTAAACATTTTGAATGGAAAATCAACTATTAATGCTTTAAATGACCTTCTTCAATGTTATTTCTAATTTTTGGAGCTTAATTAGATCGAAGTATTTACATTAGTTTTGGTTTTTAGTTGTCACTAATTGATATCGATTTTCATAATATAAAATATTAAAATTAAAATAATACATTAAAAATTTATTATAATTTATATCTTTTACTACTTCAAATTTTACATAATTAAAACTTTATTATGGTTTATTTATAATTATACAACTTGATGGATAAGCCCATAGTGGGATTACCCAATAAGAAAAACGGCGTAAAATTTTAAAAAGTTTAGATGCGCGTTTGGACAGTCAACGGCCAATTGGACGGCCAACACGCTTCCTTAAGACGGTCAACATATCTGTTTATCAGGAGCACTGTATCAAACAGTTCGAGAAGAGGTAAAAACGTTATATGGGTCAGGCCCAATTTGGCCCACGTTTTCGTACACGACAAGTAACGGTCTTTTTTCCTAATTTCACGCCATCCTTAAAGTCAATTTGCACTAAAAAGGATATCAACAGATTTAACGCCATTCCTACAAAAAAATGTGCCAGCTTTTCTTTTTCTACCTATAATAGACCCTAACGGTAACAAAAGCGTAGAAGGAAGGCAAATAATTTGGAGAACCATTGCCCACTCAGAAAGGAAACGATCCCAACAGATTGCATAAATCAAGATTTCTTGTTCAAAGAAAGCCGCCCAACACGATTCAGGAATCGTGCCTTCTTGGCCAAGGAATGTCGCCCAACATGATCCAGGAATCGTGCATTCTTGGCCAAGGAAGGTCGCCCTATCCTCCATCTATATAACTCCACAGAGTCTTTATTTCAGAGGGGATAAGAATGAAACAACAAATAACTACGACGGAAAAATACCTGAGCATACTAACGCTCATTTTTAAACAAATAATCGCTTACTGTAATAATCCCACACTAATCTTTCAGATTCTGGAGACTCCGCTCACTCTTTGAGTTCTGTCCTTCAAAGCTTCCACACTTACAGGACTTAGCTTCCCGCTCATTTTTTGTGAACACTGAGCCGGGAAATTACGCTCTCGATGAGCCGCAATAACGTCTCTTACGTCTGAAGGCGAACACTCATTCCTACCTCAATTTCTCTCTCTCAACTCTCATTGCGAGTTACCTTCTTATAAGTCAAATGCTTATTGCTGACTTGAGCGTCCGAGTGTCTTCGGTGGAATAATATCTTGCCGGCACCTGACCTTTTATTTGTTGTAGTGGAGTGTAGGGTCCAGACTCGGTGAATAGAGCCGAATTCAGACGACCCGAATTTGTTCAAAATTTGGATCCAGGTACGCATCATAACTTATAATGTGTATTGTTATCAATGACCCATGAGAAAGATTTTACCCATGGATTTAGCTAATAACGTATGGAGGCCCAAATGACTCACACTACTCAATTCGGTAGATACGCCCGATGGTTTTATCCAAGCGATTCGCTTCTCAAAAGAAAACAGAACCAATGCCAAACAGTCAAAATAGTTTTCCTTTCTTATCTTGAAGTTAACATCCTTGGACGTTGTTGAAGCGACCAATTAGACAATATTCTATATGTCCGGCAATTTTCTGAATGATTGACAGATCAAGTCAACCGTCCTCTAATTTTTATAAAAACTCGTCAAAAAAAGGTTGACACTTAAAAATAAATTAAAGGCAATTCAAAAACAGCCAGAGTGCATATACACTATCTCAAATTAAGATGCTATTAAAAAAGTGTAAACCCCCAAATAAATTTTTTTTATAGACACTGGAACTTGCATTCTCTTTTTTTTCTCTTTTCAAAAAAGGATACTAATTTGAGTGTCGAAAGATATACCAATTAGTGAGTCTCACCAAATCCTTTAATCGTAATTTATGTTGCACAGGATTCAAATTAAAAATGTACGAAGATCGAACCTGTTTCAAATCCGACGGATAAACTTTGGCCCATAATTCGTACTACAATTTAGATACTCAGACGCATTAGCTTAAAATGTAATTAATAAAATTAGCATAAAACATTAGTTATATAAAAAATATATATAATTGGTAAGATTAAAATTAGAAAATTTAAAAGTTTTAGAAATAAATTTAGTATTTTAAATTACGTCCAATCATATATTCCCCACATAATATTTAGACCAAAAGAAGTGAGGGTCTTATATTATATCCGTAAAAAATTATACTATTTTCAGTAGTATTTGTATAATATACTGATGTGTAGGCTCATATCTGGCAGGCCCAATAAGAAAAACGATCCAAAGTCCAGAAAAGCCCAGATGCGCAGTAGACGGTCAACGCTAACGTTAACCACCCGACGCACCAACCAGACGGCCACCACGCTCCCTCAATATGGCCAACATTTTTGTTGACCAGAACTACTATAGTAGCAGGCCGTGAAAAGACATAAAACCTAATATGGGCCAGGCTCCGTTTCGCAGGCGTTCTCATACACGACAAGTAACGATCATTTTCCCGATTTCACGCTTTCCTTGAAATCAATCTCCCCAAAAAAGGCATATACAGATTCGGTGCTAGTGCCTTCCCTATGAGGAAGGTGCCAAATTCTCTCTCCTTGTCAACAATGGAGTCTAACAGTCACAAAAACACAAAAGGAAGGCTGACAATTTGGAGATCCGTTATTCGCTTAGAAAGAAAACGATCCCATCAGATCACGCCAGTCAAGCCTACCTACTCAAGGAAGGCCACCCAACACTAGGCTAGGGATTACGCCTTCCTAGCCAGGGAAGGTCGCACTCCTCACCGGCTATATAAACCCAGAGTCTCCACTTTGGAGGGATACGCTCTGAAACACGATCTAAGACGGGCTCTAAAACACAATCTGAGGTATGCACACAGACGTTAAATACAACACAGTGCTTGAGCATACTTACTCTCAACTGCTTACGTTGCTAATCCTTCTCTAAGCCTTCAGATTATAGAGACTTCACTCGCTCCCGGAGAACTGTCCTCCTAAGCTTCTACGCTTTCAAGACGAAGCACTCACTCTTTTCTTGCGAACATCGAGTTGGAAAACCAAACTCTCAACGAATCACGGAAACGTCTTTACATCTACAGGCCAATACTCCCACCAATTTCATTTTTGCTCTCTCTTTTTATTTATCAGTTCACATTCTTAAAAGTTTGAAGGCTTATTGCTGACTTGAGTGTCGGAGTATTTTCGATGGGACAACATCCCGCCGGCACTTGACATCTTGTTTACTGTAGTGGTGTGAGGATTCAGTCTCGGTGAACGGAGCCAGATCTAAACAATCGGGCGAATCCGAATCTATTTTAAATCGGATCCAGATACGTACCATATACAATAAATTATAATTATTGTGAATCGAGATTATAGTAACCACTAATTATATATGAGTGAGATCAGGATTATTTTTTTTAAATTTAAAATATTTTTAAATAAGATAATATCTTATATATTTATATATATTAAAAAAATTACATAATTATGAATAAATAGATTGACCTTTTATTATGTATTTTGTAAATATTTTTACTAATGAAATATATTTTGAACTATATCAAGACTCGGGGCTTTTACCTTTTAAGAAAGAGGTTAATTTAATATCTTTTAAGTATATTTATTTGATTAATATTTTTTAAAAGAAATTTAGTAACTTATTTTTAAAAAAATAATAAATGTATTTGATTTATATTAAATAATTATAATTAAAAAATTAAATTATTTTTTTTAGAGGGGTCTATGTAAACATTTTTAAAAATATTTATTTATTTATTTATTTTATATAAATTTATTAAAATAAATATATAATGATAAGTGCATCCGTCGGTAAACACTATCATGCACATCAGGTTTCTCTCCTCCACTTCACTTCGGAGAGGGGCGGCGAGAGGGGGATGAGAGAGACAACGTCATCGTCAACTTCAATGGACGAAATCCCAACCCTAATTCCATCCCTTCCGAACGATTTAGCAGCCTTAATTTTGTCACACATACCTTTCTCTCACCAAGCGCGCCTGAAATCGACCTGCAAATCATGGCGGATTTTTCTATCTTCCAAAACCCTATTCTCACTCCGGGCGGCCAATTTCTCTCCCTCCCGCCTCTCTCACCTCATCGCCATCTTCCCCGAGGATCCGTCGATCACTTGTCCTTATTTGTTTGATCCTGAGTATCTAGCATGGCACGCGCTCCCTCGGATGCCGGTCAACCCTCACGTCTATGCCCTCTGCAATTTCGCATCTCTCTCTGTAGGTTGGCACCTCTACGTCCTCGGTGGTTCACTATTCGACACTCGCTCTTTCCCCATGGATCGCCCTTCCCCTTCTTCCGTCGCATTTCGATTTGATCTCTCCTCTTTCGCCTGGAACCAGATTTCCCCGATGTTGATGCCTAGAGGCTCGTTCGCCTGCACGGCGATCTCAGATTCCAATCAGATTCTGGTAGCTGGCGGGGGGTCAAGACATACCATGTTTAGGGCGGCAGGAAGTAGGATAAGTTCGGTGGAGAGGTATGATATCGAGAAGGATGAGTGGGTGGAGTTGGATGGGATGCCATGTTTCCGCGCTGGTTGTGCGGGTTTTGTTGTGGGGAGTGGTGAAGAGAGGGAATTTTGGGTGATGGGTGGATATGGTGAGTCCAGGACGATGCTAGGACTGTTTCCGGTGGATGAGTATTACAGGGATGCTGTGGTGATGAAGTTGAAGGATGGCGGAAGGTGGAAGGAGGTTGGGGATATGTGGGAGGATGGAGAAAGGATGCGCCTTGGGAAAATTGTCGTCTTGGATGAGGGGGATGATCATGGAGTGCCAGGCATTTTTATGCTTGATGGGAATGATATTTTCAGGTAAATTACTGATTTTTGTTTTTGTTTTTTCAAGAATGTGCTACTAATTGCATTTAATTTCATTTGGATAATTGGTAATTGTGGCTTTTTTTTAATACTTGGTGGTTGTCAATCTACTATTATTGAAAGAATTAAGGGTGGTCGTCTATGATAATCTAGTAGCTTCGTTGGTTCTATTTTGAGAATTATGAGCTACGATGCCTTGATATTTGCATCTGCTCTGAATTGGATCTGTTCTGGGAACGATGAACCACTATGAATTGATGTTTGCATCTGCTCTTACTTCTAGAAAACTCAATGCTCCTAAACGAAGCCGAGTGAGTTCGGCTATATAAATCTACGTTAATCATTTTTCTCAATTTATCACTATATCCTTCTAGAGTAGCAATTTTAAGTATTTTTTTATCGCTTTGCTTTAAGTTTTTCAAGGTTTATTTTTTTTTATTTCTTTCATCTAATCACAACTGATTCACCTTTATTCACATGAGCCTTATTTGGCCTACTTTTCAAGTGTGCAAAGCTCTTTTTAACGTAATTATCTCACTTATCTTCTATAAATATACATTTTAAACATTTATGGATATTATCATTCTAAATACTCATGCAAACATAAAACATGCTCGATTTCACATACATTGGAGATGGTACCTCGCATCCCAGAAAATCTAACTGTTAAGATGTCCTTATATCAACAGGATAGTATGAACGAGACCTGTCCATAATTGTTTTTACACAACGGGCTCTAGCATGGTGCATGCATTTTGATGTATAGGTCTTGCTTTGAATTTTACTGTGATTACTAAAATCACTTGATTACTTGTTGGCACCGAAAGACTGAGAGTGTTGCACTCATATACTATATAGGCCTTATTTTTTTTCTTGTATTAGACACCATCTCAATTAGAAGGCCTAAGCCACTGGGTTATGAGTTAACACACACTTATCTAAGAAGTACTGATACTCTGCCGGGGTTAAAGTGTCGGTGTTCAACATGTATCAAACACCAATACTCTCTAACATGCCCCGACATAAATTTTTAAGTTTTTTTTTTTTAAATTTCAACACGTTTTGACACTTTCAAATATGTTTTGGACAAACTTGCAACACGTTTTGGAAGCCCTTGGGATATATTTTTGTTAGACTTTTTGCTTATATTTTTATATTTTTTGACAATTCAAAGTTACAAAGTTTAGAGTTAAAACGTAAATATTAATTGATATATAAAAATTTACCATAATAAGTTTTGTGTTATTTTATTAAGTTATATAATTATTATTATTTTGTACAATAGCTTATTAAAAATATTATATCATAATTTATTTATATTAGTTTAATTGTGTTCTTTTTAAAGATTTTTTGAGGTAAATAAATAAAAAAATATACATGTTTATTATCAATTTAGTGATAGTTAATCAAGTAGAAAAATGATAAATTATGATTTTAGTTGACGCTGTCCTCGTTGAGTTGTGTCATCATTTCTAGAAAAAAACAAACATGTTGGCATTGTGTCAGTATCTCATGTCGGTGTTTTTGCTTCTCAGATGCTTATAAGGTACCAAAAATTCTTCTTACTCTTTGGCATAGGACATTTGAATAGTTGCACCCAACCTGCGCCTGCCTCACCAAATGTAACTTTGCCTAGAAATTTTTTTTTTTTCTTTTCTGTATATTGCATATCATACCATGTGAACCAATCTACAAATTGAGTAGCTATTGGACTTCCTAACTGATACATTCTTTCAAAAATATTCTTGCTATGACCTAATATCGTCCAATTTAGCAACCTTTTTTGGACACAAATTGTACAACACCACACTAGTTATCATGAGAGTGCTCCATATATTGATGCGCTAGACCATGGCCCATCGTATGTAAGCACTGAGTAAGGGAAGAGGACATATTGATGGGATTGGCATTAGCTTGATGATGAACGGGAGCTAGTAAGAAAATTGGTATGCCTCTAGTTTCTTAATGAAGAGGCGCAAGTTTGTTTGGCTAAATGTAAATGGTGGACTTTTGGATCCTTGAGGTGATTAATGTTAGCCCTGACTTAGAAAGTCTTGGCCACATAGTTGATTTTCTCAGCATAAAAGTCAGACCGTGGTACTAGGCAAATGTTTTGTCCACTATATTTATTTATACACTCAGATTCGTATAAGGTTTTAAATCTTACCGGATGTCGCAAAATTACTGGTATGATTTACCCTCCTCGACATTTTTGTCTATCCTGTCAATTCATGTATGGAAATCAAGCACAACGTAGGGTGGCTAAAAGGAGAGCAGTTAAGGCAAATCCAGATTTTTATGTTCCCTGTGAATTCAACGGTAAGAGTTAAAAGTTAAATAGATGAATGGTAGTGATTATACTAAGTGGTTAAAATAAATTTACTATTTATTAATTCAACTTTTAATCCTAATCGTTTGATTAACTTAGAACCTAAAAATATGGGTTCACCTTGACAGCAGTCCCCTGAAAGTCCCGTGTCCTTTCCTTTTGATGGCATCCTTTGAGAAATTTTGGACTGTTAATTTGACTGGTGCCAAATCATTGTGAAGCTGTTTCCAATGTAACAGACTTGAATTTACTGCACAGTACATAGTTATCGGATTAAATTTATTATCTAGATTTGATGGGTCAAAGCGTATATGGTGTAGAAAGCGAATGAAGAAACTCTCTAGTTCACTTTTTGGGGTCGTAAATGCTGTATTATGTATCTCATATTCTTAGAGTTATCTCTTAAGAATTTAGAGAGTAAATAGATGCCCAGATTTACTTGAATTGAGGAATGTTAATTTGGGTGCACAACCTGTCCTTGTAATTCTGAGTCCTTACTGGATGAAAACACTGGGGCAATTCGTGTAACATAACATATGTAGTGAATTTATTAGAATTCTGCAGTGTCATCTGCCAAAAAATTTCTTAAGGGTATGTCTGGATGGTAGAAATTATGAAAGAAAAGAAAACTGTAAGGAAAAAATGAAAGCGAACTAAATGAAACTAAAAGTATATATATATATATATTATTTGAATGTTATGAAAACTAATATTTAAAGAGAACAAATTTTCAAGAAAATACATTTTCTTTGTTTGATTATCGAAGAAAAACCAAAGAGAAAATTGCATGTCTTTGATATGTTAATAATTTCATTTTGGTGGCTATTTTCATGTTAATTTGGACCGCTTGTAAGGAAATGGCGTTTAGACATACGAATGATTAAAAAGAAGAGGCAATGAGGAGAGTAGGGAGGAGGGGCGCCATTTCTGGAGTTGGATCAATGAGCTGTAGTTATAAGAGGTTGGTTCTCTGAGATAAGGCACATATTTCGTTTTCCTTCATTTTTCTTTTGCTTTCCACCAATTTTACTTGGGTTTCATTATTTTAATACATGCCTTCTATTCTATTTTCCCCTTAAAACATCTTATATTTTCCAAACTCAAAAAGAAAAAAAAAACCATTTTCTTTTAGCTTTTCCTTCTCTGTCTTTGTAATTTCTTCGATCCAAACGAAGTCTAAAAGAAATTACAACATAAGCAACGGGTTTGTTATCTTGGAATGGCTTTCTAAGAGTCATGTTCGGATCCTCTTGTTTTTTAGTTCTCTTTTATATATGTCGAAAATCTCAGTCTGACAAATTGAATAACCAAGATTATAACAGAACATTGAAATATGTTTGGATCGATCTCAAAACCTTAACTACTAAACTTGTTAGAATTAAATTCTATCGGCTGGGATTATGAGAGGATGTCCTTCTGAGACAGTACCCTACCCAAATTGTTTTGCCTTACTTGCTAGACAAAATTAACCCAATAAGATATTTCGCACCGTAGAACCCTTATAATTACAGTTACTGATTGTCGGCAGTTTGATTGCCGGCTTTCCCGTTGCCATGTCACCAACTTAATGGGAGGGCCGTAACTTCTTGAAAGGAAAATGTAATCGTAATGAAACAGATTTTTTTCAAAACTTTCCATCACTTTGTATAGTCTATTGGCATTGATTTTGGTCACATTGCAGGTACATGATGGCTTCAAACCGGTGGTTGAAGGAGTCGTGTGTGCCAAGGAAAGCTCCTCACAACTCATCATTCGGTTTTGTTGCATTAAACAGCGAGCTGTTTGTGATGACCCTTCTTCAAGGAGTTGACACCTCTCAAATTCGAAGGTCGAGAAATCGCAAGGGAAATACTCTTCTTTACCTTCAAATTTACCACCCAGGGAAGAAGACCTGGAGATCTTCGGTGGCAACGCCCCCTTCCAATTGCACTCTAGACTTTACAACTGCTGTTATGTGCACAATTACATTGTAGTTTCACACGGCCTTCATATTCTTACCACCACCACCGTTCACTGCCACAAATTTACCACCACTGTCTGCCCCCTCGCCACAATCCGCTGCCATAGGCTACCACCAGTCTACCAACTGCAGTTAAATCTCTGATGTTCACCTCCGTGGTTAAACACCGTCACGCCCCCTTCCAATCGCACATTAAACTTTACAACTGCAGTTAGGTGCACAATTAGTGTAGTTTCACACAGCCTTCATACTGTTACCACCACTGCCACCCTCCAAGGCCACAAATTTACTACCCGGGGAAGAAGACTTGGAGATCTTTAGTCACAAGGCCCCCTTCCAATTGCACTATAGACTTCACAACTGCAGTTACGTGCACAATTACAGTGTAGTTCCACACCGCCTTCATATTCTTACCACCACCACCGTTCACTGCCACAGAATCACCACCGCGGTCTGCCCGCCAGCCCCTCACCACAATCCTCTGCCATAGGCTACCACCAGTCTACCAACCGCAGTTAATCTCCGAAGTTCACCTCAGCGGTTGAACACCACAACACCCCCTTCTCATTGCACAAAAGACCTAACAACTGCAGTTGCGTGCACAATTAGTGTAGTTTCACACAGCCTTCATATTGTTACCACCACGACCACCATCATCCACGGCCACAAATTTCCCACCACCGTCTGCCACCGGTCTCCCACCTCAATCTTCCTCCGTAGTCTTCCAGCCACAGATAATCTCCGAAGTTTACTTCCCCGGTTGAACATCACAGTTTACCTTCACAGTCGTTGGTCTGTAATTTTGTCCATAGCGTTCTGTCCGCATTGAATGGTATGATGAGTGTGTTTATAAATGCACAGATTGTGTAGCTTGCATAAGATCCTCGCTGTCTTAGGAGACGAACATAATTGATCGTGATTTGACGTACCATATTGTTGCCCAACGGTGATCTTAGTTGTGTTTGGATTTGTAAATAAAATAAATATCGAACAAAAATACATTTTCAAATGAATTATACGAGAACTTTCAATGAAAAAATACGATAAAAAATGCATATTAAAATATTTATATTTGATAAAATTAATTTTTCCTTCTTTTTAAAAAAGAATTCTTCCCAACGAGTTTACATATTAAAATTCATCTCACTTTTTGATGAAATTAACTTAAACAACGCCACTGTCACATCTCCGGCCAAAGGAGAGAGAGAGAGAGAGAAGAACAAGGAGGAGGAAAGAAAAGAAAACTTGGCTAACCGACCCGAGGAGGACTGACGACGGACCCGTTCGGGTCGACCCAGACCCAAACCCGGTCGCATCGGAAGTCTCTAGTGACCGGAGTTCCTTCCGGCGAGACGATCGCATGGACATTGCTGTTGTCTCTCTCTATTATGGCCGCCGCCGCCGGACCACTTTCCCCCACCAGCTCCGGCCAAACGTTCCTTCCTGCAAATAGTTCAGATTTTTCAAAATTACCAATCGAATTTAATTTACTTTTTCATTACACAAACTTAGGATTATGAAATAAAACTTGGAAATTATTAATCAATTAGTTGTTCACCTGGGCATCCTGAATCCACCGCCATCGGATCCCTCTCTCTCTCACTCGCTGGTGTTGGGTAAAAAGACGGTTTGTATCATATACAAAAGGAGAAGTAACATCCTGATGTAAAAAAATATTAAATTATTTTTAACTTTTTTATAATTTATTTATCTTTACTTTTAATTAATATTTTATACTTATTGTTTTTTAAATCATATGATAATATACGGGATAAACACATTTTAACTATTTTTAAAATTAGATCATCAACTTTTAAATATTATTTTAGTATTACCTGACTTAAATTTTGATAGATTTTACCCAAAAAATTTAAGAAAAAATTAAAATTAAAATAACAAGGGAAATGAAATTCAAATCATTAATACGTCTATAAATTTAAATTGCTGTATAAATTAGGGAGTTGCTTAATCTCGCCCTACGGATTAAATTAAAGTGGGTCTAATATTCATCATTGAGAAAATGGATCCTGTACACAATGACGAATAAATAAGATGTCAGAGAATGGTAGGGCTTGCTCTCCCAATTTATCATTCGATACTCAAATTAAAAAAATTTTCGTACTAGATTGAAAGATTGAGGAATGTTAATAGTGTGAATGGGGTATTGAGTGTATTGTGAAAGATTCGACTCCGAGGATTGTATTTGGTTGGAAGTGACTTTGAGATATATGTTTTCTATAAATAGTGGTTTTGGGATGGATGCACTCTTCAACAGAGTGACTTTGCTAGATCTCAGTGTGCACGAACGCTTGAGAGGGGAGCACATACTTTGTATTCGAGAGTTAATTGCTTGGTTGCTCGTTCGGAGGGTTATGGTTTTTTTGATCCTTTTTCTCGTGGCGGAGAGGGGATATTTATAGAGTGAGGGCCGGTTTAGTCTTCTTTGAGTTTTACGGCTAATGACAGCAACCCACATGGATCCGCTGAGTTGTCCTGATGATCACGGGATTCGACTATGGTAATCATTGCTGTATGGGAATATCTTTTTCGCTGCTAGAGCAATCATGGGGGGCACCATAAGGAAATTTTCATTTGAGAAAATTTGTTGAGTCATAACTGTCATTTCGGGGACGATGCACAATAATGGGGTAATATTTTGGGTATATTTGTGAGTTGCCTAACTAATTATGGCAAGTACATCCTGCCCCCATTCGCTGAGCTGTGGAGGTTGTTGGCCGTTGAGCTATGGCTAAGGTAGGGTACCATGAAGCTCTAGTTTCCTGTTTCTTGTTGGGCGGTCCCAAGTCAACCCACCTGGGCTAGCCAGGCTGCCTTCCGAATCTTGGGTTGAGGAAGTATTCTGTTGGGCTTTTGTCTCCTGGACCTCTTTTCCTCTAGCGAATTGCATTCTTGGGTCATCCCATGAATAGCTATACCCATCACTAGCCCCCATGTCGGGATGTTTAAAATTTTAACTCCCAACATATTCATCGATGGGACACTAGTTGAGGGCCTGTACGCGTGCTGTTTCCCCAAGTGATCTCTTGATTCGTCCTCATCCAGTCAGGATTTTATTGATCTTTTTCAAATTATGCTGGCAGAGTAATCTCTTTGCATTGATTGCCTGTTGATCCTCGCCTTGGCTATAAATGGAGGGGCTCTCTATACTTTGCATCACAAGTTGCCTTTATCAGCTAAGCGGTATGAGAGCTCGGAGTTGGCATGGTGCCTATGCTGCCACAACTTGGGATTGGAGAAAGCTCTTCTCCAATGTTCGATGGCAAAAATCGAGGATGTATTTGAAGTCAGTATTGGTTACCCTCTTTTATGTGAGAAGTCACATTGATTTTTCTCTTTTATGCATGTCTCAAAATCGGACCCATTAGTTTTGAGTAAAATCCGAGGTTTTAGGTGGCGACTATCTGCTCCACTCAGCGCCGAGCAGTCCTCTTTGTGGTGCTGCTTCTGACCCTAGGAAGATAGGCGGTTTCTTCTCTTGCCCATCTAGCATGTGTTGTTTTATGAGTTGGGATTCCATTCTAGGGGCAAGAGTGTTTTTTTATTTTTTCTTCTTTGTTACTCTAGGCTACCCGAAGCGAGATGTGCTAAGTGTTGGGACTTTTCTTAGTGACTAAGAGTTTCCTTCCCGGGCCTGTCCTCTAGTCAAGTGAGCTTCCATTTGGGGAGCACCTCCTTTCTTTAGGCACATGTCCCCAGGTTGATTGTTGTTAGGTCACTACTCAATGTATTTTCATTTTCTTTTAAGTTGTACGTTTGCTATTGTAAGCTTGTTGGTTTTATACCTGTTGTCATCCTTGTATGACTACTTGATTTTTTGCCTACAGTCACAGGAGGCACTATGCTTGATGGAGACTTGCTTGGCCAGCAAAAGGCAATGATAAGCTAGCAGGAAGCTATGGTGCACCAGCGAGACGTCGAGATATCCTGCTTGACCCAGTCACATATCGACCCGGGAGTGCTCAAAGAGATGGAGGGCCGGGTGGATGCTGCTGCTATTAAGGATCTATAGAGTTGGGAGCAGGCTACTAGTCTTGACCTCAAGCTATCTGAGTCCCGGGCAAAATCCCAAGAGCTCATGAAGAAGAATTCTCGAGCTCTGAATCAGATCGCCTTACTCAAGGATGCGCTCCAAAGGGCTAAGCAGCATCTCACTGATCTCTAGGGCGAGTATGCTCAACTTGAGGAGGAGCTGAGGACCTGGTTCAGTCTAGAGGAAGTTGGCCAAGAACTAAACGTGAGATTCTGGGATTGCATTCTCCTTTATAGGCAGATCATATCCTTGGTGGCTCCAGACCTTCTTGTTGGCTTCTTCGATCTAAGGAATAGCGATGCCTAACATCTATCCGACTTGATGGATTTCTCGAAAAGAGGAGGGGAGCCTTCACCATGTTCACTAGCAGGGTCCCAATCTTACGATAGCGTCCCTTCGAGTTCTAGGCTAGGCGGTACCTTGTATCTTTGAAGCAGATGAATGTTTCTTGATGTATATTTTGATTTTTTAATAAAATTGCTAGACCATTTTGATCATTGTCGCCAATGTATCTTTGTTTATGCTGAACTTCTTTATTCCATACTTGCTTGTTTGCCAACTAAGCATCATTGTCGTCATTGTTAGGCTTGGTGTGACGTATTGGTCGGGTGATGCTTGTTCTCATGAGAGAAAGTCGTAGCACGTTTGTTGGTGAGCCACATTGGGGCCAACCAAGTTTGGTTGTCGCAGTCGTTGGGTTCTGACTAAGTCTAGGCCATCATCCATATGGGATATCGGTGCTCGGTCCTATTAGCAAATGTCATGATTTTTGTGTGTCTAGTATTAGTACGTAGACCATCGTTGACTGATGGTCCTCTATCCTTCGGGTGGATTTCTTTGCACGTGTTTTGATAAAGCCCCCAAATTTTTTTATGGGCGCTTCCTTGGGCAAGTTTGACTTTAGTTGACAAGCTCCTCGAACCGTAATGTTTGACCTTGTATAGGCTGCTCAGTTGACTAAACCGAGGTTTTTGACTGGGTTGAGGCCGGTCATATTGTAGGTGAAGGCGTTTACCTAACTTATTGGCAATCTAAGTCATTTGATTTTACACAGTGGCATGCAAGCACTTATACGAACAATTAATTTAAAGAAACAATCATTTTATTAATCGAAACAGATTACATAGTATAAGCAACCTGCGTGATGTATTCTGAACTTACTTGTATTCGGCAAGGCATCATTGGTAGTACTTTTAAATGTGGATGTCGTTTCATGTCGTCAGGATCAATTTGCTATTTTGTGTGCGTAGTTTATGCACCCTACTTCAGAGAATCGTTGAGATAAGGAACAACCCCTTCTAATTCAGGGAGAGTTTGATCCTATTGATGTTCTTACCCGTTGCCTCTATACTCCGTGGAATTAAATACCCCCACTTCAAATTGGCATGCTTTCACTTTTTTGTTGTAATACCGAGTAATCTGTTATTGATAAGCTACTGTGCGCAAACTAGCTACATCTCAGGCTTCTTTGAACAAATCAATGTGCTTACTGCGTTGTTGAGAATTATTAAGTAGGTTAAAACTCTTAACTATGAGGTTGGATAGTTCGATATTTACTAGAATAATTGCTTCAATTCCATAGCATAAATTGAAGGGTATCTCATGGGTAGGTTCTCACGATGTCGTCCGGTATAACCATAGTACGGAACAGAGTTTGTCTGCCAAGGAGCCCCCAGTGCTTTCCAACTTTGTCTTTAGCCTGTGCAATAGCATTCGATTCGTTACTTCCACTTGTACATTTGCTTGTGAATAGGCGATGGAAGCCTTATTCCCAAACTCGAATAGTATTTGGTGAAGTATTTTCCGATGAGTTAGATTCCATTGTCGTTCACTATAACCTTGAAAATTCCAAATTTGCATATAATATTTTGTCAGACGAACTCTGTCGCGTTCTATTTGGTGATCTGTACTAGTGGGGTGTCTTTTGTCCATTTCGTGAAGTAGTCAATATTGATTATTACAAACCTTTTCTGCCCAGCAGTAATGGGTAATAGGCCGAGTATGTCGAGTAACCATTGTGTGAACGGCCATGTTGACTGTAGGTTTATAGTTCCAATTATGGCTGATGAGGAATGGAGCTGTGGATTTAACAGTTCTTATACTTCTTCACAAATTTCATGGCATTTCACTTCATCGTTGGCTAGTAATAGCCTTGCCGCATGATTTTAAACACCAAATTCTTATCTCTAATGTGTGATCCGCAAATATCGAGGTGCACCCCGCTTAGTGTGTAATTAGCTTTTTTTGGCGTAAGACACTGATGTAAGGGGTTGAGCACCCTCGTCGGTATAGCTTTTCATCTATGATGGTGTACCAATTTACTGTCCTTTTTATGTGCGTGACTTCCTCAAGTTTTTTTTGATAGAAGACCATTTGTGAGGTACCTTCTATATGGGGTTATCCAGTTTTCGTTGTTTGAGATTTGTAGCACCATTTTCTCTAGAGCCTCTTTGCTCAGTGTGGCAAGAACTTTTTTCATATCTGAAATGTATTGCTTGGGATTATTGATTGCTGTCGCTTTTGCCAACTAATCCGTCTACCAATTGTCCTCCCTCATGATGTAGACTATCTTGATCTTGTCAAACGTTTGGGTCAGACTTTTCATTCTAACAAGGTATCTCATGAGTAAAGAGTTAGACACCTTAAAATGTCTACGGACCTAGATGACGATAAGGTTTGAGTCGTTGTAGATAGTCAAATTTTTTGTCGAGCATTCTTTTGCCAACCTGAGTCCGATCAGTAGCACCTCATACTCGGCACATTGCTAGTGGTTGGAAATTTGAGGGTCATTGAGTATTTCATCTCTCTCCTTTCTTGAGTCCTTTGAACCACGCCTACTTCGCTTCCTGATTGAGTCAATGACTATCCACATGCAATAACTAAAGTGGAGCTTCTTTTGGTTGGCCGGTGCCTTCACTTGGATTGAGGGTGTCTAGAATTGGGGTTATCATTTCAATTATGAAATCCACAAAGGTCTGGACTTTTATGGCCAGCCATGATTGGGATTCAACGTCAAATGCATCCAACTCGATGGTCCGTTTGATTAGTTATCCGAATGTGTTGAGTCTCTACAAAATCCTCTTCAGCGATAGATCCTTTAGAACGATAATTTTGTATGCCTGGAAGTACAATCGTAACTTCTTGGAAAAATATATGAGCATTAGGGTACTCCTTTCGGCGTCAGTCTCTCAGTGTCTATCTGGACTTTGTTGACATAGTAGACCGATCGTTGCATCTCGAGCTGCTGCTTGATCAAGACCAAACTTAATGTTGTATCCGAAATTGTAAGGTACAAGTATAACTCTTCACGCTCATGTGATGACATTAGGAGAGGAGGATTGGTTAGGTATTTTTTCAGCTCTTCGAAAACCGTTTGGCAATTGATCGTCCACTGGAAGCAGCTCGCCTTTGTTTCTCTTAAGGCTTTGGAAAGGGAAGGTACTCTTTTACTGACTTTAACAAAAATTAAGAGAGGGTTGCGAGTCTCCTGATGAGCATCTGGACTTTTTTCGCAGTCTGAGATAGGCTTATATCCATGATGGTTTTGATTTTATTAGGGTTCACTTCGATCCCCCGCTGAGGGACAATAAAGCCTAAGAATTTGTCAGAAGATACTCTAAATGCACACTTGGTTGGATTCAACTTTATTTGGTGGGCTCGCAGTATTTCGAATGCCTCTAAGGTCGTGAATATGATCATCAATTGTTTTACTTTTGACGAGTATGCTGTCTATATATATCTTTGTATTCTAACCAATTTGAGCCTCGAACATCTTGTTTACGAGGCTGGTATGTGGCTTTGGCATGTTTCAGGTCAAAAAATATAAACTTGTAACAGCAGGTCCCTTGATTTGTCATAAATAAGGTATACTCACCAAATGGATTCATTCAGATTCGATTATAACCCGAGTAGGTATCCATAAAACTGAGTAGCTGGTGCCCGAATGTGAAGTCCACCACTAGGCCAATCCTCAGTAAGAGGAAGCTGTCTTTCAAACATACTTGATTCACATCAGTGAAATTGATACATATCCGTTAATTTTTATTACTCTTCTTGATGAAAACCACATTTGATAGCTAGTTTGGGTATTGGATGTCTTGTATAAAGCTTGCGTCGAGCAACTTCTGTACCTTCTCGCGTATAGTAATTAGCTTCTCGATGGAGTGATTTTTCTACTTTTACATCACGGGCTTGTGACTGGGATCAAGACCTAAATTGTGGACTATTATTTCGATCGGTATTCTTAACATGTCGGTAGGAGCACACGTAAAGATATTAGGGTTTTACTGGAAGAAAGTTATCAGTTGGTTGCGTAGATGGCCCATTAGGGAGTTCTCGATTTGTACGCATTTCTCAGGCTCATCAAACTCTAGGGGAATTTGGTTGGTCGACTCGCTAAATCGTGCCTACTGTAAGGTTGCTTTGTCTTGAAGATCGAAGGCTTCAACCAACTATACAGGAGTTGCCCGGGTGATTTGAGACAGTAAGACGTTCGGCTGGTAACCTGATCGCCTAGGACCTCTTCGTCGTCGTATGCCAACG
>JAOVVI020004074.1:0-18144 GCA_028571085.2 Nepenthes alata | reverse complement strand
AACTCAAACAAAAAATAATATAGATAAATTTAATTATAAAATTAAATCAAATTTCATTGCTCACTAACTATATTTCTTTGAATTTTTTGTATAATTTTATATTTATGAGATTGTAAAACAATACATCTGATTGGGACGCTAGTAGCAGGCTTGTCTAAAGGAGGAAGCGGCCCAGATTGCCAGCGGCCCATTCTTGCTTAGACGGTTAACGCTGCCGTTGACCGGATAAGAACCAAGCGGGCTGACAGAAACCCAAGATCAACAAGGTCCCATCTAAGCCCAGGATGGTCAACAATACCGTTTATTGAGAAAGTGAAAAGTAATCCAACTCGACCCAGGATGAATGCGACCCATATCCAGATTGGCCCATGCATCCATCTTCAAGCAAAACGATTGTCTATCCTAATTTTCTACATCTCCAAGAATGCAATATTAACTGTAACGGTCACCTCCAGAATCAATGCACATCATTGGCAGAAGGTGCCAGAATCCATGCACAGTCTGTAGGAAACCCTATAGTTACCATGCGCAAAATGAATGATATCAGCCTCCTTGACCATTACAGTCAGAGACGACGATCATGCCTACGCTAGAAAGGCAACGATCTCCTATAGAAAGCAGGCATCCAGCCTCGTTACATAAGGAAGGAAACCAAAGGGCCATGGCTATAAAGGGCTATGAAAACTCCCTCCAAATGCATGCTCTCAATCGCCCACAAAGTGCCCTCAAGTATGCTCAAGCTCTCATAAGCTCTCTAACTCCCTCGAGTATCCTAACGCTCTCTCTACTACAAGTTCACTGCAAACTCAGTGCTTAAAAAAATTTCTCCTCACAAGCAATAACAACAAAGTCACTCTCCCTATGAGTGCACTCCCACGTCCATAACACAATCTTAGTATTCATTTGTGCATCCTTTGCATACACTTTCTACTCTTAGAAGGCCACTTACTGAGTTAATATCAGAGTATTTTCGGTGGAATCAAATTTCGCCATCATCTGACCTCTTGTTTGAAATTGTGATGTGCAGAACTAGAAGCTCAGAGAACAAATGTCAAAATCAGACGGATAACTTGATCCGAATCTGTTCGAAATTAGAATTCATGACGCATCAACATCCATAATCATTTATTCTTATAATATTAATATTTTGTAGGAATTTAAAAGACTGTGAAAAAATGTTCTTTATAGTAGTAAAAAATCATTAAGTAAAAAATAAATAATTACCAATATATGTATATTGTAGTAAAAATAAATAATTTTTTTAATATTTTTTAAAAACGAAAGTAGATATATGGGAAAAGAATGAATAAAGTGTGGTGTTAGGTCTGAACCAAGACAGAATCCTACCAAACAACCAAAATTTTAAATATTTGAACAATTAGGCAGCTAGTAACATAAAAAACTAAGATAACAAGTGGCTGATCGGTTAAAAAATTCAAATGGTTAATTTTGACGAAATGCTATATGAACTAATAGATGAATGATAGAATCAAGTAAACAGTTAATACTCAAACGAACAAATATTAAATTTAAAATTTATGAAACAATTAAATTAATCAGTTTATAATGAATGTAATACCTCAATTTATACACAATTAGACCTGTTTAGAAAGGGCACACTAGTTGGCAATAATGCTATAAGTACACCTATTTCTTCTAAACAAAGGAGAAGAGAAAAAATTATCAGAAAAATAAATACAAAACTTTAACCCTCTAGATACTTACAAATTTTAAAAATTTCAATGTTAAACCCTCCGATTTCTACTTTCTTTCATCATCAACTTTTTATTATCTTTCCATTTTAAAGAAAAATTTGTAAATTAAACATTAGAGAATACTTAAATTATAAATTTCATATCTTCTGACCTCTTATTAAGTATTGTGGTATATAATATTCAAATTTTAAGGCATAAATATTAAATTCGATTCTATTTGAACAATTTTATCTAGATCCAAGGTGTATACCATTGGCGCTATATGTGAAAACGTGATTAGGCCATTTGTTTCAATCAAATCAATATTGCACCTATATGAAAACTTGTCTTTTCTTCAACAGAGCAAATATGGTGAACACATTAGTATAAGAACAATCAAATTAGCTACCATGATTGTCTTTATCATACAGAGGGCAACCACAAGGATGCTTGCCGATCATCCAATTCTAAACCTAGAGCCTTGGCTGCACAAAAAAATGACATGTTAAAAATGTTAAAGTCTTTATAGGACAAATTCAAGGGCCAAATTTACAATTCAGAGGTCCTACATTCTCAAGCATCAACCTCAAGGAGGAGATCAAGAGGAAAGAAAATTGTCTTGAAGACAGTCCACCCACAATCAAAAAATCCACAGGCTCCTAAGGAACTTGTCTATATTATATATTTTCAGCTTGAATGATGCTAAAACTTTGAATCTAGGCAAGAGAGTCTAAAGTAATAAAATTCTCAATATTCCCGAGATTCCGAACGCCCATCAAACAGAGAGAAAGGGTTTTACAACATGCTCAAAATTATTTCCAGTTAAGCAAATAATGAGCACATTTGCTAATCATTTGAAGTTAAAAATATCCTTCAAAGCTAAAAGAATTGCTTCAATGATAGAATTACAGGAAAGAATTAAGAGAGTTGAACAACAATTTTTTTTTTTTGGAAAAACAATACTAGGCAAACGCTCAAAATTTGTCATACACTTTTTACCTTAGAAATGAAGAGGTATCAACTCCCCTATTAATTTAAAATGCCAGTAATAGAACACTATAACAGAAATATTGATCCTATTGATCTTCTAGATCTTTTCTAAATGTTGCTCGACTTGAAAAATCTAAAGGATATAGCATTATGCCTCTACTTCCCTTTAATTTAAAAGAAGACTTAAGAATTTGATTTTAAAGGTTAGGATCGAATTCAATCCGATCTTTTTAAGAATTGGTAGACTAATTTCTATTCCAATTTGTCTCCAGTTGGAGGAAAGAAAAATAGCCCTGGTACCTTATCAGGAGTTGACAGGCTTCTAAAGAGAGTTTAAAGTATTTTCTAACTGGATTTAATATTAAGGCTAGAGGCATATTTAAATTCAACGATGAGGTTAAATTAAATGTGTTCATGATTACGATACATCTAGGTGATTTTTTTTAAATATTTAGTTCAACAAAATTCTAAAACATTCTTAGAGATAGAGGTTATGACCTAGGCCTACATTACAGCAGGGAGGCCAACGAAGCGAAGTGGCTAAAATACTCAGATTCTGAGGATCAACCAAGTCAGATTGTGGGGGCAGAAGACAAACGGCAATAGCTCTTCCTCTTGGGATCGCAGGAAGCAACAAAGAACTGAATTAGGAGTTTGTATAGAGTATAAGCTGCTAAACATCACACTACAGAATGATCCTTGGACAAATGTTTTGATGCAGATTTAGAACTAACAATTTCTTAAGTGGCCCAAGTAAGTCTGGAACCTAAAAGGATATGAACGATTTAAGTACTACTTCTACTATCGATCTCTAAGGAACAACATTGAAGACAGCTAAATGCTACAAAAGGAGATTGAGACTTTGATTCAAAATTGATACTTCAATAAATATTTACAAAACCGTAGGTCCACCCCAAGTAATGAAAAAAATAATTAAGAGCAAACTGAGCAACCATGAAACCGAGTGGCGACATGAGTCATTGACATGGTTCTAGTTAGACCTACTAGTAGAAAGGTTCCAAATCATTAAGAGAAGGCTTCCTCCAACAAGAGACAAAAATTAAGGAAAGAAAATAATGTCATTAGTTTTGATAATGTCGATATGGTACATGTAATCTCTCCCCATTCTAATTATCTTGTTATATCCATACTCATTTCAAACGGAGTCTATGGCTAGCAATTGATGCGAATATTTTTTTTTGTTAATAGAAGCTCAAGGAACATTCTTTATTTCATGCATTCATTAAATTAGGGTTTAAAATTAGTCAAATAAAACTATTGGATGGATTGCTTTACGAAATTGATAATGAACCAGTCCAAATAATGGGAATAGTACATTTAGAGGTCACGGTGGGAACCTATATAAGAACAGATTTTCATTGGCTAACTTTCCCAGTTGTTGACCTTTCCTAGATTTACGGTGTTATATTAGGCCAATAATGCTTAACAATGTTTGGAGCTATAACTTCAATCCTACGTCTTAAGATGAAATTTCTAACTATATAGGGGATTAGAGAAGCCAATGGAGATCAAGTCACTGGATGAAGTTTCCATTTAATGCAAATCAATAGCCCAACTCCTCCACAACTAGTTGAGGAATTTGAGCTTCAGGACAATGCCTCTCTTAACAAGTTCAGCTAAAAAAGCCACCTCTTCGAATTCCTCTAAATATGGTGGACCTAGATAAGTATGTTTTGATTGATTTTTTATTAATCCAAGATTTAAAATAGAGGTTGATGGAGTTTTTTATCGAACAACATAGACGTCTTCACTTGGACTCTAGTAGACACGCCAAGCATTTTGATGAAAATGATGGTTTATAAGTTGAGCCTCACAACCAGATATTAGTTGGCTAGATAAAAAATGTGAAATTACTCTATGAAAAAATTCATAGTGATCCATGAAGGGGTTAATAAAAATGACTGATGTTGGACACATCAAAGAGGTAAAATACCTGAATTGGTTATCCAATGTCGTCCTCATCAAAAAGAGCAATGGAAAATGAAAAATATGTGTTGACTTCATATATGTGAATAAAACATGTCCAAAAGATATTCTCTCACTTCTAATGATCAATCAACTAGTAGACTCAACATTCGAATATCACCTGCTAAGCTTCTCTAGATACAAGGTGATCTAGATGAATCCAGAAGACAAGGAGATAACCTCGTTCATAACCGACCAAAAAACCTACTACTATAAAGTAAAGTCATTTGGCTTACAAAATGTAAGAGCAACATACCAAAGGGTACTAAATAGAATGCTTGAGTAACAAATTAAAAAATACATAGAGGTGTTCGTTGATAACATACTAGTTATAAGCCTACTTGCCAACGACTATATTAATGATCTGACCAAGACATTTGAGATACTCAAAAAATACCTTATGAAGTTAAACCCCATAAAATATTTCATTGGTGTAACTTCTAGTAAGTTATTGGGTTTCATAGTCTTATAGCGTTGGACAGGGGTAAATTCAAAAAAAAATAAAGTCATAATGTATATGAAACTGCTTCAAACTATTAAGAAAATCCAAAAGAGAACCGGATGGCTAGTTGCTCTATCTTGATTTTTAGCAAAATCAATCGAGAAATATATGCTCGTAAGCCTTTCAATAGCTGAAAGAATATGTGACACACCTGCATCTACTAACTTATCTTAAGGAGGATGATAAATTATACATTTATTTGGTCATCTCATAAATAGTCTTAAGCGCTATTTTAGTAAAAGAAGAGGCAGAGATTTAGCAACCGATATACTATGTCAACAAGATCCTAGTAGACCCGGAGACTCCACATACACGAATAGAAAAGGTTACTTTGGCCTTAGTATTCACTACAAGAAAGCTCCGATCATATTTTTAATCACACAAAATTATGGTCTTGATAGATTAGCTATTAAAAGGGATCTTGTAGAAGTCAAAAGTATCTAAATATTTAATCAAGTGGTTGATCGAGTTGGGTGAATTCGATATAGAATTTCAAGCATGACACTACATAAATGGTCAAATATTCATGGACTTTATTATTGAAAAATGACCCCAATCTCGGGAGAAACAGACAAATACATAGGGGCTACTTCAGTAGAATCATCGCCCACATAGATGTTATACATTAGCAGAGCATCTTCGTAGTCTTGTAGCGGAGTTAGAATAGTTCTAACAAGATTCAAAAAATTTTAGATAATGTGGTAGAATATAAAACTCTACAAATCAACTCAAAGTTAGCTAAAGAATGTTCTGTCAAGAACTTGATCGTCTATTTCGAATTGATAGTGAATCGATATTGCCTAACTTCAAAGTACCCTATTTGGACATGGCGAAATATCTCCACAAGGTATGTGGTCTCTTGTCATTTTCCAACAAATTTAAAAATACCCATATCCCTAAAAAAAATAAAATGGTGACATCTAGTTATTTGGAAAATTAAGTTTGGAATATGAGAAGTACTTTAATGACCTAGCATTGAGGAATAAGATGAAATATATTCCAAGTGACTAATGAAATAACTTGGATGACTTCTTCAATTTAGTACCTTGAAAAGGGAACACTATCGAGGAATCCCACGAGGCGAAACATATTTTGAAAATGGCCGATCAGTATACTTTGGTAGATAAGTTACTTTATAGAAGAGGTTACTTGGTGCCCTAATGTGCTATTTGATTTTAACGAAAAAAAAATTACGTTCTAGGAGAGGTGCATCTCGGCACATGTGGAGTTCCTATAGGGGGCATATGTGAAATACATTATGGTTATTATTGGTCGACCAAGAAGAAGAACGTGATAGAGTTTGTTAGCAAATGCAAGAATTGCTAAATTTATGATAATATATCCAAGTAACCACATACAAAACTCCAAACTTAATGGGCTTCTTGGCCATTTGTAAAATGGGAGTTGGATATGATAGGACCATTTCCTATAACAATTAGACAAAGAAAATTTATTATATTAGCAGTGGAGTACTTCACAACATTGGACAGAGCTTCTCTATTGGCCAAAATTATATAGCAAAACGAAATCAATTTGTGTACCAAAGTAACATTTTTAGATTTAGAATATCAAATGTTATAATAACTAACAATGGTACTTAATTCTTTGATAAAAGGTTCAAAAAGTATTGTAATGGTATCGATATTAGGTTCGTCCATACATAAATCTCATCCCCTCAAACAAATGAACAAGATAACGAATCAAACGATTCTTAATAGATTCAAGGCCAAATTGGACAATGTTGGAGGCAATTGGTAGATAGACTTCCATTTGTATTTTGGACTTACCAAACGACTCTAAGGAAACACACTCAAGAGATGCCCTTTAGCGTATACTTTAGAACAAAGGCAATAATCCTAGTAAAGATAGTTTTTTTAAGCTACCTAATTGAAAATTTTGTTCCAAATTAGAATTCTAAACTCCTAGGACAAAACTTGGATCTCTTAGAGGAAATTAGAGAAGTGATATACATTTGGTCAATAGCCTATTAACAAAGGATCACTCAATACTACAATGAAAAAGTGAAGCATAGATTTTGAGGTTGTTGACATGGTATTAAGAAATATCAAAGTAATTTTGTACATAGGAATAAAATAGTCTCAACTTGGGAAGGACCATTCCTAGTGATAGTAATACTCCGTAATGTGTTGTATAAGTTACACATTATGCCGATTTTGGCGGACCGTGCTCCACCCCGGTGAACTCATGCGGTTTCGACGTGCCCAGAGGCCAGAGGCGAATCCGTTCACAGTCCGTAGGACCAACACCCTCGGACTAGGAATACCGTTTATTTGAAAAAATATTATCAGTAAAGGAGTGTTGTGTGTTGTAAATTAGTTTTTTTCATATTATCAATAAAATTAATTTTTTTATTCATTTCTTGTCATTTTGCATGCTTGTGAGAAGTCAATGTGACCATAACTAAACCTTAATTAGACAATTGATTTAAACACATTATTTGTAAACTATGCTGATTTAAGGGTATGATTACATGTAGATTCAATAAAATCACACGGTCTCAAGTATGGTCACACACCAAAAAAAATTTATAAGATTCAAAACTTGTGAACCAAGTATTCAATTTTCCTTTGAGAGGTTAAAAAATATACCAAAAAAGTCAATCAATACTCGACTGATAATAGTCATCTAACCTACTAAATATTAGGGATACTATTTATGCATATGTGTCAATATACCCTTCCATAAAATACACATGATTAGTCAAACGGCTAAAGACCAAGGTCCTTTTTAACTAGTGACAATAGTCCAAAGACTTAGCTATAACCAATTTAGCCACCTAATGGTCTAAAAACTTATATGCATACTCTCGGAGGCTAAATCATACAATCAACATCAGTTTAATGAACCATTCATATATAAAGATGAAAAATTGAATATGTACAATAAGGAATAAATTTCATCATTCTCACTCACAATTACAACATGAAGCTATAAAATTCAAGGACTAGAAATAAATCAGCATTCTTACAACTGATACCCAAATCCTAATCCTAGAGCTTGAGAGCTTGGTTGCTCTTCAAAACTTTTAATCTCAAAGGCCGCAAAAGTTTCAGAGTTTTGGGAATCCAAGAAGCTAATGGGAAAGTCGGAAGCCAACAAGTAACTTAATGCCTAGATTCCCTTGTTGAATCGGGAGTAAAGTAGAGAGCTAATTTTTTTAGGTCAAATAATCCGCCTTAGTAATTCCTCAAGCTTTAAGTATTCAGCTCTTAGTCTATCCATGGCCTCAACAGCTATAGCCATGCGTCGTTTAGCCTCAAGAGATCTATCCTCAAAAGAACTAGCTTGGTCTTCAATGCGGGCAAGTTGATTAGCATAATTGTAAGAGTTACGCATCCACTTGGCCAAATCTCTATCAAGATAGACTAATTGATCTTCAAAGAATGATACCCTAGCTTTAGTGATTATAACTTGGAATTCCAAACCTTGAACAACAGAAGGGTTGATGAAATTAGGATATGTGACGGATCACGGTCATAATCCTTTAATGACCTCCGTCAATGTTCGTACTAAGTGTGACGGACTGGAGCTCTTAGTGGGCTACATCACTAGTTCGTCTCTAATACAAGGCAAATGAGTAATGAGATGAACATGAGTAATCATACATAACTTAAACATACGGCGTACACAGGATCCAAACGGCCAGACTCCTTAAGTCGGCCACAACTTGGCCAGCCAAGATTCTCAGTCAACCTTAACTAGGTCGGTCGGTTATAGGAAAGAGCCTTTATCGAATAAGATGTCATTAGGAATCAAAATTACTCAAATTATAAAATTCAGTAGAAGTATACAATTATCCATTAATTTATACAGCGGAATCTTTATACAAAATCTCCAAAATGACCAAAAATACATCAAGTCGATCAAAAACTGTTACATGAATCCAAATCAGTCTTCCTGCCTAGCTAGTCCATCTGACACTACTCTTTCTCTTCCGTCCGAAATTCTTACTTGTCTGAAGGTAAGAAAATAGCAAAGAGTGAGCAGATTGCTCAACAAGGTACAAATAAATAAAGACATGCATAAATATAGTTTCGAAATGAAATCAAAAGAAATGGAATGAGTGCATTATGCATACAAAAACATATAACATATGCCAAAGATAAATTCATGAGAACGAATTTTCAAACCGAACTTAAGTCCAAAACCAATTTTTCTTTTTATTTTTCTTCAAAACCAGTTACATTTTAGGCCTAAAATTACTCGACTATCATAGATAAAAAAAATGGCTACATTTTAAGCCTATAACTATTAGACCATCATAGATCGAAAATGGCTATATTTTAGGCCTACAACTACTCGGCCATCATAGATAAAAAATGGCTACATTTTAGGCTTGCAGCTACTCGACTATCATAGATCAAAAACGGCTACATTTTAGGCCTGTAACTACTCGGCCATCATAGATCAAAAATGCTATAATTTAAGCCTGTAGCTGCTCGGCCGTCAAATATCAAAATCTAATTTTCTTAAATCTTGAGTTTTAAATAACTGAAGTTCTTATAGAGCAAATCTTACTTTTATAAACAGTGAGCAAACATGAAACAGATGAGGTGAGCAAACTGATATGGGCTTACAGTAATTAAACATGTAAGATAACTTGTCCGTACATTCTAACAATTTCCAAGCATGAATCGTAGGACAAAATTTCCTCATATAAAACATAACAATATGCTGAACATGAAAATCCATCAGAAAGCATGAGAAAGCAATTATCATGGCATGTATTATGTAGAAACATAAGCAAAGAGGGCATTAGAATAATAATATCCGAAGGATTTGAGCAAGAATTAGCAGCAACCAAAAATAATCATAGGGTACACTTGCCTGATCCATGAATCCCTTACTCAAATCTGGCCTAAGACTCTTCTCCTCTCCTTCTTCTTCTTCTCCTTTGTACTTCTTCCAGATTTTTTGAACTCTTTTCCTAACTCCCAAGTCTAGTATTCATAGACAATGGGATTGGTAGGAGCAGGTGAGGGTAAGTCACCTATTTGGTACTTATTTTCTTATTCTATTTTCCCTTCTAGAAGGTCAGCAGAGTAGGTGAGAGCAGGTTAAACATCACACTATCTCTTTGTTCTTATTTCCTGAGTCATCGGTCTCTATGAGTCCTCGGTCTCATTCTAATTCCCAAACAACATCGGTCTTTTTCTGATCGCTTACAGACCGCGGTTTTAAGGTTATTATGGCTAACTCTTTAATTTCGATCAACGACTATAATTTTGGTCAACTAATCTAGTCCGGTCAGTCATCTAATCTGATCAGCTATCTTTAACCGGTATACTTTTTAATACGGACAATCATCTCTTCTGGTCAACATTTCAATCCAGTCAACGACTATATCTAACTGGTCAATAATTCTTAACTGGTCGATCAACAATTCTTAACCGGCCATTTAGCTACCTAGGCCGACTTTTTTATTAAGGCTGCAAAAGATTAAGTCCTAGGAACTCGATCCTTACAACCCTTCCCAACTTTTAAAATTTTATCCTCGAAATTTAACAAAACTATATATATATACATGCCTTATGGAAATAATTGGGAATATTTGCTCCGGATCTCTACTTCATGTTCTCATATATCTTCCTCAGCAGAGTGATTTCTCCATAGAACCTTTACTAGAATGATGATCTTTGTGCACAATACTTGATCCCTCAGGTCTAAAATCTACACAGGTTCCTCAACATAAGATAAATTTTTACCAATAGTCAGATGCTCAAAATTAATTACATGTGTTGGATCACGGACATATTTACGGAGTATTGATACGTAAAACACATCATGAACGTCGGCCAAACTTAGAGGCAAGGATAACCAGTAAGCCACTTTACCAACTTTCTCCAAACTTTCGAAGGGTCCTATGAATCTGGGTTTTAACTTTTCCTTTACTCAAAATCGGGATGTTCCTTTAGATGGTGATACTTTCAGGATTACAAAACTACGGACTTCAAATTCCAATGACGATCTCCTTTTGTCTGCGTAGCTCTTCTATTTATTTTGAGCTACTTTTAAATTCTCATGAATCAACCTGATTTTCTCTTTTGTCACCTTGATAATTTTCAGACCAAGTAGTCACCTATCTCCTATTTTTTTCCAATGAATAGGCGATCAGCACTTTCTTCCATATAGAACTTCAAATGGTATCATTCCAATACTTACCTGGTAGCTATTATTATCAGCAAACTCTGCCAAGGCCAAATAATAATCCCAACTGTCTTTCATCTCTAACACCGAAGCCCTCCCAATTCTCTATGTAAGATTTCCCAAAATTTTGAGCAAACATTGAGTCTCGATCGGATACAATCAATGCTGGCACACTATGGAGCCTAACAATCTCATTAATATACAGCCGAACCAATTGATCTTGAGAGTAAGTCATCCTGATCGCTAAGAAATGGGTCGATTTAGTCAGCCAATCAACAATAACCCATATAGCATCGTCGTTCTTCAGAATTCTCGGCAAGCCAGATATAAAATCCATTGTAATGTCCTCCCACTTTCAACTTGGGATAGGCATTGGTTGCAATAACTCAGCCAGTTTCCTTCTCTCGGCTTTTAATTGCTGCCAGATTAAGTATTTATTTACAAAATCCATAATTTTCTTTCTCATATTTCTCTACTAAAACATTTTCCTTTCTCATATTTCTCTACTAAAATATTTTCCTTAAATCTTGGTATATCTTATTAATTTCATGATAAAGTGTATACCTGGTTCGGTGGGCTTCCTTCATAATCTCTTCATTAAACTCCTTATTTTAATGTACACATAATCGATCCCTAAATCTCAGGACCCCATCAGCCCGAACATTAAAATCAACTCTGGAGTCCTTCTCCAAGTCTCCAGTAATCTCCATCAAGAAGGGATCATTCGTTTGTCCCTCTTTGATCCTCTATAAATACTCTAACTGCACTTGGAAATAAGATAACAGCACTCAGTTGCCTTTGATGTACCCCTAGATATTACAATACTTTAAACATTCCAGCATCTCCAATTCCTTAATTTTAAATCTTGCCACAAAAGCTTGGTCGGCGACTCAAAGAATCAGCCACCACATTAACTTTTCCTAGCTAGTATTAGATTTCACAGTCATAATCTTAGAAATTCAATGCATCTCCTCTATCTTAGGTTCAACTCTTTCAGTAAGAATAAATATTTTAAACTCTTATGATCAGAATATATAAAAAATTTCTCACTGTACAGATAATATCCCTAAATTTTTAATGCAAATACCACGGTAGCTAGTTCTAAATCATGAGTTCGATAATTCCTTTCATAAACCTTCAACTGATGGGATCCATAAGCAACCACATTTCCATACTGCATTAAAACACAACCTAGTCTGGTCTTAGAGGCATCACAATAAACCACTAGACCACTTGATCCGTCTGGAATAATCAAGATCGGTGCAGAGGTTAATCGGTCCTTTAGCTCCTGAAAACTTCGCTCATATTTCTCGGTCTATTCAAACTTAGCATCCTTCTTCATTAACCTGGTGAGCAGCATAGTAATTTAGAAAAAATTCTCCATGAATCTACGGCAATAACCGACCATACCCAAAAAAACTCCAGACCTCTGTCACTGACTTCAGTCAGCTCCAATTCACTACAGCCTCAATCTTCTTTGGGTCGACCAAAATTTCACCCTTAGAAATAATATGGACTAAGAATCCTACTTCTTCCAACCAAAATTCACACTTATTCAGCTTCGCATGTAATTAATACTCCTGAAGGGTTTGGAGCACGGGTCTCAAATGCACATCGTGCTCTTTATGACTTTTAAAATAAACAAGAATATCATCAATAAAGATTACTACAAATTTATCCGATAAGGATGAAAGACTCGGTTCATTAAATCCATAAAAGTGGCAGGAGTATTTGTTAACCCAAATGGTATTACTATAAACTCATAGTGACCATATCTTTTCCGAAATGCTATTTTAGCTACATCCACCTGTTTTATTCGGAGTTGATGATATCCGGATCGAAGGTCAATCTTTGAAAATACACAAACTCCCTGCAACTGGTCAAAGAGGTCATCAATCCTTGACAAAGGATATTTATTCTTAGTTGTGATCTTATTCAACTTCCGATAGTCCACACATAGCCTCAAAGTTTTATCTTTCTTCTTCACAAATAAGACCGGTGCACCCCATGGGGACACACTCAGTCGGATAAAGCCCAAATAATTGACATTTCAACTCCTTCAATTCAACTAGCGCCATTCTGTAGGGCGTCTTGGATATTGGTGTCAATCTTGGCATCAGCTTAATTCAAACTCTATCTCCCAGGATGGTGGCAACCCAAATAATTTCTCAAAAAATGTATCCTCAAACTCACACACTATAGGAATCTTCTTAGCTAATATTTCATGATCTTCAGTTACACTAGCATAAGCCAAATAGGCCTGGCATCCATTCCTCATCAAATGTTAGGCATGAATAGTCGAAATAAAATAAGATGCCTCTGTTCACTGAACTCTTTGAATATAAAAAGGTTTACTTCCTAAAATAGCAAAGTCTACCATCTTCCAAAAATAATCACTATTGGCGTGCTACTTTGCCAACCAATCCATACCTAAGATTACATCAAAATCACACATCTCCAACAAAACTAAGTTTGCTGGCAACTGAGGCCCATTAACCTTAATAAAGCACCCTGGGTACATAACATTTAGAACCATAGAAGACCCTGTGGGTGTTGAGACAATCAAAAAATAATCAAGAATTTTATGGGACGATGCAAAATGATATACAAATTTAGGCAAAATAAATGAATTGATGGATCCTGAATCAAAAAGCACATGGCAGGAGACGCCACAAATAGAGAGAATACCTTCCACCACGTCTGTTGAGATTTTGACCTCCTTTACAGAGACTGCAAACACTTTAGGCAGGATAGTAGGGTTGGACACTGGGGTTCTCTTCTAATGAGGGAAATTCATTATCATCTGCCCCGCTTGTCCACAATTGTAGCAAACTCCCATCTTTTTAAAACAAGGCTTGCCCTTATGCATCTTTCCGCAATGAGGATACGGGTTAGTTGACACTTTAGAGGTTGGCGATAATTGGCCGGACTCATTCCTTGGCTCCGGCTGCTTTGCTCTTTAGCAGTCTCCCAAATCCCACACTGGAGTTAACACCAGAACTACTCCAACTAGATATCCTCTTCCTAAAAAACTCCACATTCACAAGTTCCTTCTCATAAATTATGGCTCTATCCAACACTTCCCCATAAGTCAGTAGCTTCAATGTCGATAGATGTCACCTAATATCATCCCTCAAGCCCTAAGAAAACCTCCTCGCCTTCCTTTCTTCATCCTTCACCATATACGGAGTATAACAGGATAACTCCATCGGCATCGTACCAGCCACTATATGATTGTCCTGTTTTAATCGTAAAAACTCATCATCCTTTTACCCACGAAGACTAGAAGGAAAACATTTCTTCCAAAAAGCTGCTTCAGATATAACCCAAGTGATTTCATTCTTCGGCACCTCAAACACTCTATTTTACATTTCTCACAAATGATGGGCTTCTCCCTCCAACTTATGAGTGGCAAACAAGACTCTATCTTTCACCGAATATCTAATAACCACAAACACCTTTTTAAGCCACTGGATCCATGTGTCTGCCTTTACTGGAACCAATTCTCTCGAGAATTTTAGAACGTGCTCATTAGTGAAACGATCATACACTGATATTCCCTGATTAACTAGAGCTGGAGCCGAAACTGGAGCCAAATTTTATTGTCCCATAGCTTCTATAACATCAATCATCCTTCCTAAAAGATTTAAGTACTCCGCCTCTCGGTCCTGAAAATTACCAGTACGAGCAGCCCGTCTTCCTCTATTGGCCATTCCTTCAGCTAACACTTCAACTTATGAAACAAGAACAACTCGGTCAGATTATAATTCGGTCTAAGCAGTAACTAGGATACAACGCTTCCTAAACACAACGTCCTGGTCCTACTTAATGCTAGCCTAATTTCCTGGACTAGGATAACTAAGTCTAATATGTCTAACTTAATTGTCCTATACTTTCATCTTTTCATTTGATCAATATTAATTTATCCTAAGCTATCGCATAAATTCAGATAAAACTTAAGGCATCTTTTTCTCTAATACTACCTATGACGGACCGCTGTCATAATCCTCTAATAACCTCTGTCAATATTCGTACTAAGTGTGACAGACCGGAGTTCTTAATGGGCTACAGCACTCTTCCGTCCATAACACAAGGCAAATGATAAATGAGACAAGCAAGAGTAATCATACCTAACTTACACATACAGCGTACACAGGATACAAATGGTCAAACTCCTTAGTTGGCCACAACTTGGCCAGCCAAAATTTTTGATCGGCCTTAACTAGGCCAGTTGGCTATAGGAAAGAGCCTTTATCAAATGAGATTTCATTAGGAATCAAAATTTCTCAAACCATCAAATTCAGTGAAAGTATATAATTATCCATTAATTTATACAGTCGAATCATTATACAAAGTCTCCAAAATGGCCAAAAATATATCAAGTCGATCAAAAACTGCTACATGAATCCATATCAGTCTTCCTGCCTACCTAGTCCATCCGGCTCTACTCTTTCTCTTTTGGTAGAAATTCTTACTCGTTTGAAGGTAAGAAAACAGCAAGAAGTGAGTAGATTACTCAATAAGGTACAAATAAACAAATACATGTATAAATGTAGTTTCGAAATGAAATCAAAATAAACGAAATGAGAGCATTATGTATACGAAAACATAAAACATGGGCCAAAGATAAATTCGTGAGAATGAATTTCCAAACCAAACTTAAATCTAAAACCAAATTTTCTTTTTATTTTTTTCAAAATTAGTTATATTTTAGGCGTGCAGCTACTCGGCCATCATAGATCGAAAATGGCTACATTTTAGGCCTGCAACTACTCGGCCATCATAGATCGAAAATGGTTACATTTTAGGCCTGCAACTACTTGACCATCATAGATAAAAATGGCTATATATTAGGCCTGCAGCTACTCTACCATCATAGATTAAAAATGGTTATATTTTAGGCCTTCAACTATTCTGCCGTCAGATATCAAAATCTAATTTTCTTGAATCTTAAGCTTCAAATGACTGAAGTTCTTACAGAGTAAAACTTACTTTTATAAACGGTGAGCAAATATGCAAACTGATGGGGTGAGCAAACTGATATGGGTTGATAGTAATTAAACATGCAAGATAACTTATCCGTGCACCGTGACTTAAATAGAAGGGATTCTAACAATTTTCAAGCATGAACCGTAGGACAAAATTTTCACATATAAAACATAACAATTTGCTGAATATGAAATTTCATCGAAAATCATGAGAAAGCAATTATCATGATATGCATTACGTAAAAACATAAGCGAAGAGGGCATTAGAACAATAATACCCGAAGCATTTGAGCAAGAATTAGCAACAGCCAAAGATAAGTATAGGGTACACTTACTTGATCCACGAATCTCTTACTCAAATCTGGCCTAAGACTCTTCTCCTCTCCTTCTTCTTCTTCTCTTTTGTACTTCTTCCAGATTTTTCAAACTCCTTTCCTAACTCCCAAGTCCAGTATTTAAAGGCGATGGGGTTTGTGGGAGCAGGTGAGGGTAGATCACCTACTTGTTACTTCTTTTCTTACTCTATTTTTCATTCTAGAAGGTCAACAGAGTAGGTGAGAGTAGGTTAAACGTCGTATTATCTCTTTGTTCTTATTTCCTGAGTCCTCGGTCTCTATGAGTCCTAGGTCTCATTCTAATATTCAAACAACTTCAATCTCTATCTGACAACCTCGATCTTTTTTTGATCGCCTACGGGTTGCGATTTTAAGGTCACTCTGGTTAACTCCTTAATTTCGGTCAACTAATCTAGTCCTATCGGTCATCTAATCTGATCAGCTATATTAACCAGTTTACTTTCTAATACGGGCAACCATCTATTCTGGTCAACGATTCAATCCAGTCAATGACTATTTCTGATTGGTCAATAATTCTTGACCGGTCGGTCAGCAATTCTTAACCGCCCGTTTAGCTATCTAGGCCGATTTTTCCATTATGGCCGTAAAAGACTAAGTCTTAGAAACCCGATCCTACAGGATAGATATTCAATCTCAATGTCTTAACTATATAGCATATGTTTGATCTAACAAATAAGGTTTTTAGACCGCAAAAAGAAAAAAAAGTTTGAATTAGTAATTTAAAGATAAATGAATTGCTCAAAATTAAGGTTCAAAAACTACCCCTTAAGTCGGATGACCCTCTCTGGGTATAAAACCTAATCATATTGATCCAACTATGTCAGGGTTTGGTGTAGGGGATTTCCACTAGCAAAGAAGAGGAAAATTATTATGATACTAAGGAATCTTAAAACTTAGAACTTCATATGAAGCCTTAGAACCCATAAAAGTTGGAAAGGATGACAACGAAAAAAAAAGTATAAACTCTCTAATAATATGTACATTGCTTTTTGCTCCAAGAGAAGTAGGCCAAGTTGTAGAAGGCCTAGACATTGATTCTATAGGTGCTGGAGAACCATAAATATTTGGAATTCCATACTTAGCAATCACAAGAACATCATTAGTAAGCTCATCATCATTCAAATAATGATGTAGGGAGCTATGCTCATTATTTGAAGTAGTAGGAATCCTCTCTTCCAAATTCAAAGCAAATATCTCCCCCAAAGATTGGGCAAGTGAAGAGACAATAGTCCGGGTGAATTAACAAGCAGGTCCTTCAGATCTCATCTCAGTCTTCTCAACTGAAACCTCATCCACAATCTTTAAAACCTAGTCATCATCTGAATGAGGAGCTGGTGAAGCAGCTGTCTAGATATTAGACTAATTATAGACAGTCTTTGGAGAATAACCTATTAAAATGCCACCATTCCACCTTTCAAAGGATGAGGAAGTGTATCAGTAATGACTTCTCTCTCAAGGAC
>JAOVVI020004072.1:0-18147 GCA_028571085.2 Nepenthes alata | reverse complement strand
AATTCTGCCAAGGCCAAGAAATTATCCCAAGTCCCTTTCATTTCCAAGACCGAAGCTCTTAACATATCCTCAAGGATTTGGATCATCCATTCTGACTGGCTGTCGGTTTGCGGATGATAGGCGGTACTGAATTTTAACTCTGTTCCCAATTCTTTATGCAAACTCTTCCAAAATCTTGAAACAAAGCGATGGTCCCTATCAGATACAATAGAGGCAGGTACACCATGAAGCCTGACGACTTCGCTTACATACAGCTGGGCCAGCTTATCACGGGAGTAAGTCGTCCGGATTTCTAGGAAATGGGCTGACTTTGTTAGCCAGTCAACGATAACCCAAACGGCATCATGTTTTCTTGGCGTCCTTAGTAGACCAGTCACGAAGTCCATAGTAACATCCTCCCATTTCCAGCCTGGAAGCGGCATCGGTTGTAACAACCCAGATGATTTTATCCTTTCCACTTTCACTCGTTGGCACACAAGACATTTTTCTACATGAGCTGTGATGTCCCTCTTCATGTTCCTCCACTAGAACGTTTTCTTTAAGTCCTGGTACATCTTATTGACTCTTGGATGGATTGTATACCGTGATCGGTGGGCTTCCTTTAAAATTTTCTCCTTCAATTTTTTATCGTCTGGCACACACAATCGATTCCTAAATCTAAACACTCCATCTGACCTGACATGAAAATCAATTATGGAATCTTTGTTTAGATCACCCATGATATTCATAAGAAAGGGATCATTCACCTGCCTTCCCTTAATCTCATTTATCACTTTTGGCTGGACTTGAAGGTATGATAAAAGCATTCTCTTTGCCTGAACATATTGTTAGATGTCATAGTGCATTAGACAGTCTAACATCTCCATTTGCTTGACCTACATCCTTGCCAAGTAACTTGGTTGTCGACTTAATGCATCGGCGACCACATTGGCCTTACCAGGTTCGTACTGAATTTCACAGTCATAATCCTTCAGAAATTCAATCCACCTTCGTTGTCGCATGTTCAACTCTTTTTGAGAGAATAGATACTTTAAACTTTTATGATCAGGGTAGACCAAGAATCTCTCACCATATAGGTAATGTCTCCAGATTTTTAGTGCAAATACTACTGCGGCCAATTCTAGATCGTGAGTTGGATAATTCCTTTCATGATCCTTTAACTGACGCGATCCATAGGCAACCACCTTTCCATGCAGCATTAAAACACAGCCCAATCCAAACTTTGAGGCATCACAATAGACAATTAGTCCTCCTGATTCATCTAGAATGGTTAGGACCAGTGCAGAAGTTAGCCGGTCCTTTAGTACCTGAAAGCTCCCTTCACAGTCATCAGTCCAATCAAACTTAACATCTTTCTTTGTTAGTTGGGTGAATGGCAAAGCAATTCGGGAGAAGTTCTCCACAAACCGTCGGTAATATCCGGCCATGCCAAAAAAGCTCCGCACTACGGTCACAGAGGTTGGTCGATTCCATTTCACCACTGCCTCCACCTTCTTAGGGTCGACAGAAATCCCTTCCTTGGAAACGATGTGACCAAGGAATCCCACTTCTTCTATCCAAAATTTACACTTATTTATTTGGCAAACATCTGGTGTTTCCTAAGAATCTGAAGTGTAATCCTTAAATGTTCCTCGTGAACTTAATGACTCTTTGAATAAACAAGGATGTCATCAATAAAGACTATCACAAATTTGTCCAAATATGACTAAAAAACTCGGTTCATCAAGTCCATAAATATGGTTGGAGTGTTACTTATTCTAAATGGCATCACTACAAACTCATAGTGCCCACATCTAGTTCGGAAGGCAGTTTTTGCTACGTCATCTTTTCTGATTCAGAGCTGATGATAACCGAATCTAAGGTCGATTTTTTAGAATACGCAAGCTCCTTACAATTGATTAAGGAGATCGTCTATCCTTGGCAAGGGATATTTATTCTCAATGGTAATCTTGTTTAACTCCCGATAATCCATGCACAATCTTAAGGTTGCAAATTTCTTTCTTACAAACAGGACCGGTGCGCTCCATAGAGACACACTTGTTCGGACAAAACCCTTATGTAATAACTCCTGCAATTGCTGTTTTAATTCCTTAAGTTCAGCCGGCGCCAACCAATATGGTGCTTTAGATATTGGCGCGCTGACCCTGGAACCAATTCTATATTAAATTCTATCTTTCGTCTGGGTGGCAGCCCAGGTAATTTATCAGAAAATAGGTCTTCGACTTCACATACTACAAGAATCTCTTTGGCCAGAGTTCCTTGATCCTCAGTCATACTAGCGAAGGCTAGGTAGGCTTGGCCCCATGTAATAAGGCCAGTTGCTCCTTCTTACATTTTTTGGTCAACTGGTGTTGACCAGATTACTTTCCTTTACATTCGTAAGGGCTCCTTCATCTTTTCTACCACAAAAGAATATGATATTTATATTTTTTTATGATAAAAGGTGTCCAAAAATTGATACATTATAATTTTAAATACGTGACCTGCTTCACATTTTCTCATTTTTCACGAACCAAAACCCTTGGAGAGAGAGAGTGAGAGCGTCGAACTAGAGGAAAATGAGGAGATCGAGGCCGTGGAGTCCGAATCAGACCGTGAGCTAGTTATAAAAGTGGTAGTGTGCGTCGAGATAAGTATTCTCATACTCACTAACTATACTCTTTCGATGTTCATTCATTTATCATTGGATATTTTTGTGTCAATACCCACCCAAACCATAAAAAATATGTTACCCGTGCCTTGAGATCAAGGAATATGTAGTTTATTATCCGATTTGCTCACTGATTCATTCGGTTAGGTTCCTCCAAACCTTAACCCACGCAAAATTGGGGGTTTTCCGTTCCACTCCTTATTGTTAAATTGACCACAAAATATAAATCACCACGTCCCGATTATACATATATATTGACCGGATGTCCAATCTCATAAGAATCGACTCGTTCGCGGCATCCAAATGCTCTAAATGCCCCTGACACTGTTCACCCGTGGTGAAAGTGTAAATTTGCATGCTTCCACCTTCAAATTATGTGTAAATTGACGTGAAAGGCTTTCGAATACAAATTCCTTTGCAACTAAGCATGCCGAAGATTCCAAATTATACAATAGAACTTGGACAGATATATACAGATACATGTCAATTAATTAGCATTCAAACATGAAAAATTATACAAATTATTGCCCATTGACCTTGACAAACAGTATTCAGATGCACATATCGGTCAATCTTTGATGTTTCGGACATCCAACGGGCATATCATCAAATTCACAACATAGATAAGTATTATCCTAAATTAATCGACCATCAAAGACCCAAATCAATCCATAAATGGTATCCGAACGTTGGTTAGGGTCTCCTTGAACAAAACTTCACACAATACCACAAATTTGGATACCCAATCAATAAATTAGCATGTTTAAGTTGTGGGTAATCATATTCTAGTCCCAAATTTAACAAATACCCCAAATGTTTGTGGGTATCATGACCAGCCGCAAGGGTTAGGGTTTGCGTCGTCCAAAAATGTATCAGATCTACATTTGTGAGCTCCAAATTTAGATATATGCATGTTTAGATCTTGGGAATCACAAAATATAAAGCTAACCAGGTATCCAAATGAGGATATCCGAAGAAAACAAGACAAACGTATGAGAAAATAAAAGAGAAGGGTATGAGTGTACTTGTCTCATCCCAATCAATCACTTTTCTACTTGGCTCTCGGATGGATTCGAACTCGTGGGACTCCATCTTCTTCTTCTCTCCCTGGTTCCTCATCCTCTCTCTCTCTAAACCCAAAAATTGGCCAAAAATGCGTGGGAGAAAACCCTCGCGTGCTTAAATATCTCGACTGGCGCACAAGCGCCACTCGAGCGAGGATCGAGCAAGGAGTTCTATTTTTCCCTCCCAGGCCATGCTCAAGCACTCCTCGAGTATGGAGGTTCTATTTTTGGCACCCAGTTGGTTCCTTGGGTGCTAGTCGAACATTGATCAGGCCTGCATCAAGCCTGCAACAAGCGCACTTCACGTTTTGCTATCCGGGACCCGTTTTGACCATTTTGACCCAATTTTTTACATCATTGGACCCTAATTTTGATTATATAACCTTAATAGGACATGTTTACCATAATTTAAAACTCAAAATCTTATTTACGGATTAATATTTGATGATTTATAATTTTGATTCCCGATCTTGCCAATTCTGGATCTTTGGACTTTTCAATTCGATTCCTCCCATGTCCTATGACCTCAATTCACTTATTTTACTTTAATAACCTCCCAATTACTATATTTTAAAATCTAAAACATCACCATCTCAAAAGCTAATCTTCATTCGTGAATTTAAGTTTAATCTTAATTATCATAATCCAACTTACTCCTAATTACGATATTTAGAACTCGTGCCGTTACAAATTTATTCCTACCTAGATCTAAATAGGATGTATTAGTTATTCTAGATTAGGGTGATTCTTGGGGCTAAGTTCTCTAGGAAATATCTTTTCATCAAGGATGTAATTTGGGATCATAGAGGTGGAATCTAGAAGGATTTTTTGCATTTGTAAGTTTTGAGGTTCGCTAAATTTCGAGGAAGAAATTTTTATAAGTTGTGGAGAGTTTTAAAGTACCAGTTTTCACGATATGGTAATTTGGAGTAATTAAATTAAACTAAGTGAATCGAGGTTCAAGAACACGAAAGAAATTGGATTGAGAGGCCCGAAGACCCAAAATTGAGAGAATTGGGAACCAGTAATATAAACCTCAAAATGTCAATTAGTATATAAGATTCGAGTTATAATTTATGATAACCATAATGTATTAAATTAAGATAACTGAAAATTAGGCTTAAGATATACGTGAACCTTAAATCCGGAGGTAAAACTAGGCAGCTGCCTACTGGACGATGCATCCTGCAGGCTGGCACCTGATAGGCGCTCGAGCACTGCGGCAAGTGTCATTTCCAAGGGACCAGCGCCTGAGGCAGGCATCAAATCTAAGGGCCCCGTACCCGAAGCACGCTGGCTAGGCACCTGAGCACGGGCCTATTATAAGGCCTCATCGGGTTTCCTTTCCACGTCATGTTATGTGGTTTCCAAGAGAGATAAGAGAGAGGGAGGGAGAAGAGAGAGAAGGTGGAATTTGAGGCTCTCGTGTCCAATTCAAAGTTCAAACTAGTTGGAACAGTGATAGATTGGGTTGAGGCAAGTACACTCATATCCTCCTCTTTTGTTTTCGTGTGCTATTTCTTATATTCGATTATCCTCAATCCGATACCCGTTTGAAGTTATATTATGTATTACCCATGACTTAGGCACGGGTAATCATCAATTTGTTGTCTGATTTGATGATTTTATGTGGTGTTTGTGCAATCCCAAAACCCTAACCCTTGTCGGTACTTTTCATCCATGCCCAGACCCATTTAACCAATTATTTTTAATTTTATACATAATTTGACTTTAGATAATTGTTACCATAATATGGGCATGCGTTTATGTGAATTTTACACCCAATTTTGTAGTTTTGACCGATTTTTGGACATGGAACCCTAACCCTGCACCCCGGATGATTTCATCAATTAATTTGAATTTTTTGTATAAATTGGCTATAGAATATTGTTACTCGTACCATGAACATGTTAATTTATTAATTGAGCGTCCGAATTTTCACATACGAGACCCCTATACCCATGCGGGTACTGTTCTCCCACGCGGGCACTATTTATCTGAGGCAATTAAGTATTTTTGTATGATTCCTCCTTATTTTATTATTATTTAAATTATATATATATTCGTATATGCTCAATTGTGTACTCCAAAAATATTAATGTGAACCTTTGTGAATGAATTATCGTTCGGAAGCTCTAAAATTATATTTAACAAATATGGTAAGGATTTTCTAATTGTTCCAAAATATCATATTGAACTATGCATATGTTTAAAGTCACATAAAGACATGAACCCACAAGAAATGCTAATTCGTCTCTGTATATAAGAATTAAGCATGATATGCAAGAATACAGAGGGAATGCACAATTTATTATGTGTATGATCCGTTCTCCAAGTGTGAGAACTATATGAAAGAAATTTGGTGGACTTTCCTTCAAAAGAATAAGAAATTATGAAACCTGAACCGTGAATTTGTATTTAGAGGGTAGTATCCCTTACCATGCCATTGATGTTACAATGAAAACTTAAGGATTATACTGGCCGTGTATTGGAGCGGTTGATATCCTTGGCACGCCTTAGGATACTACTGTGAAAAAATGAGGAATGCTTGTTGAGCTTCATGGTTGCGCCTTAGAATTTGTGGATACATACACATCCTTTCCTCGTTCTCCCGCATCGTTAGCTAGTGTGGCCTATTGGATCTGATCCATAAAGATAAAAAAATTTATGCATATTGGAACCCCAAGAAAATAAAAATAAATATGAAAAATTAATTATATTCTAGGAATGCATTTACTCACGTTTCATATTATGCATCCTATAGCATGCCCATATCTCCTTTCCTATCCCATTTATTTATATTGTACTTTATCTTCATTTATATTGCACTTGTTGAGCTTTTTGGCTCACCCTTACTACTTTTCTTATTTTCAAATGAGTACGAGTTCATACCCGATAAGACGGGATGGAGGATTAGAAGTCAACTAGGCATGAAGATCTTGGAGGATAGCTTGAAGGTTTAGATTTATAATTTTGTACGCTATTATAGAGTATTTTGTATTATTTTTATAGTCAAGTGTAATGACGATGATTATGTCCATAGTAAGTAGTTTTCGCTGTCTTTTATAGATGTATATACTTTCGTAAGCTATGATGGTTAATTTGAGTACCTAGTGGTATATGTTCTGAGCCAACGTCATACTCGGAGTTATGAAATTGGTGCCACGTGGAGTTTTGTGACTTTGGATCCTGTGTTTAGTATTTTATGGATTATGTTGTTCTTATAAAGGAATTTATATAAGTTTTGTATTTGTTTGGCGGCCGTTTTTCTACCAAAAATCTATTGAATTTTCGGTAGAAAACACCGTCCGTCATAACTTCAATTGGTAATCAATTGGAATTTTAGTGGTCGGGGTATCCTTTTATTAACAGTATATGGATTGGTTACTAATCGAGTCAATCGCATAATTTTTCAAGTTATTGTTATATCCCGGGATAAATCTCTAGCTTCTAAATTTATAACATGATCGGCATAATAAATCTCGATTTAAAATCCTTAAACCGGTGAAAATCTCTAAGTCCACATATTTTAATTTTAGGAATATTTTAATTATCAGACTTTTCGACATCCTTTGACCTCAATTAATTATGATTGGTTTGATTGGGAGATCTTGGGCCTTACCGCCCTTAAGCCTTTAGATGTCCTTGGCTAACCTGAATAGTTCCATATCCATAAGGGCCTTGAGTTTCTCTAAGCTAGCTTCTATGCCACATTGAGAGAACAAGAAACCTACGAACTCGCTTGAAGTGACATTGAATGCTAACTTGGTTGGATTTAGATTCATTTGATACTTTCAAAGTACATAAAATGTCGATGTCATGTATTGGATGTGGTCATTAGTGTACATGCTCTTGACCAACATATAATCCATGTAGACTTCTACATTGCAGTCAATCTATTGCTCAAACATTTTATTCAAGTGATTTTGATAGGCGTCATTGGCTTTTTGAACTGAAAGGTATTATTTTGTAATAATAAATTCCTTGCTTTATCATGAATGAAGTCATTTCTTTATTTTCTAGGTCCAACCAGATTTAATTATACATTGAGTAGGCAACTATGAAGCTTAGTAGTTGATAATATGATATAGCATCCATTAATTGGTCTATCCATGAGAGTGGGAAGCTATCTTTGGAACATTATCTATTCACGTTTGTGAAATCGATACACATCGTCCATTTGTCGTTACTTTTTTTGCCATGATCACGTTGGATAGCTAATTGCAGTATTTGACTTTGATTAACCCTACAATAGTTAGCTTCTTTGCATCTTCTCGTATGGCTGCTAGCTTTTTAACAAAACAATTTCATCTCTTTTATTAAATGGACTTATTCTTTGGGATGACACTCAGCTTGTACTCATCGTCTTCGTTAGGATACCTAGCATAGTAATCAACATCCCACCAAAGATGGTTGAATTGTTTTGTAGAAAGTCTATCAAGTTCTGCTTTAAATCCTGAACTAAATTTGAGCCAATCTGTATGTACTTGTTTGGATCCTTTGGATGCAATGGGACTTTGATCACCGTTTCTCTAGGTTAATCTTATTGCATACATTTTTTGTCTCCAAGGTCAAATTCGTCCAATTATGGAGGAATTAGGCTATTGATCTATGTCAAATCACAACTTCTCCTAGAAACTTGGTCTCTCTTACCTCTCCAATCCCACATTCCATTTTTGAACTTATTTTGTAGGTGAGGGTATGGAGGTGACTATGTCGAATGTGACCAAGCATAGCCATCCCAAGATGACATTATTAATTGATAGGAGATATACTATAAGAAAAGTTAAGTGGAGAGAAGCCGTCTGAGGATGTGTTCCCAAAGTAAAGTTGAGGTTTATAATTCAGTTTACCTAAAGAAACTCATTGCTCAAGCTAGATAATAGTCTATATGAGGGGTCTATTCAATGACACATTTGCCCTAGTTTTATATGTATCAAAATATAGAATGTTTCCTCATCTTTCGTTATCATTGAAAATCCATTTCAATTGGTAGTCTTGGACTACATTTGAAATGAGTGCCAAAACAAGAGTATAAAAATGTTAGAAAACTATGAGTCATATCTTCACCATCAAAACTAAGGACTTGTTTTCCTAACCCTATTCTCTACCTATTGTCGGAGGAAGATTCCTCATTTGGTGGACACCACGCTAGTGGCTCTTACCACGACCTAGTTACGTGGCTATTTTGGTTGCTCTTCACCGTCGTGGGCCCTTTTATGTGTACCTCGGGTTTTGCGGTTATTGCTTAAGGTAGCCTCTCTAGATCAAGGCTTTAATCTCCTTATATAAAGTCCTACTGTCATCCATGCTATAGCCCAGAGATTGATAGTAGTAATAGTATTTCAATTGAGTTCCTCTCTCTAGATTCTTGAATGCCTTGGCCATTTTTAAAAATTTTCATTATGAATTTGCATTAAAACATGTGTCCCCGTGTCCATAAGAGGCGTGCAGTATAGTGTCTTAATGTTTAGTGGGCATTTGGCTTGGCCTGTTGCTACTTCTACAAATCATTGGCATGGTGGTATGGTGGTTACTGTTCCTCTACTTCCCTCCACTGGAATATCTCGAATGAGATCCATAGTTTAACCGCTTAGGCCTCTTCACATTGGAGGTTTACCCCTCCACATTATATGCTTAGGTAACCACCTCAACCTCTAAGAACATCTTTGGGTCATGTTGGGCTAGTGACTCGGTGAAGTTATTAGATTGACAGTTGCCATGAAGGCAGTCAATTTGCCTTGTCAATGAGTTTTGACATGCTTTGGGCTTATGCATTGAAGTGATTAAAGAAGCTCTTGAGGCTCTTGATAGAAGCCTTCTTGACCCTAATAAGATGCAAATACTATTTGTATTACCTCTAGTTGGAGAAGAAGTGGGACAAGAACCGGTCAGCATGTTCCTAGAATGTCCCAATGGAATGTAATCCTAGCTTGTAAAATCAATTTCTAGCATCTCCCTTAATTTTAAAGGTAAGTAGAGACAAAGGGGGACATATCTAAAGTTTTGAAAGTTGAGTAGGATGCAAAGTGCTTAAATTGATCCACAGGATCTGCACTTTTGTCGTATTGTTCCTAAGTAAGAATTTTAAATTTCTAATAGAGGGCTTCTTCCAAATCTCAAAGATGAATGGAGTTTAGCCCCCTTAGGCCATGTGGCTTGAAGACTTCCCTCGGAAGACCTATTTCTCAATTATTTTAATTCTCTCTTCTACCTCAACCATGTGAGTTAAATTCTTGACACTAAGAAAGGTCCTTAACTCCAAATAGATAGTAGATACGGCTAATATCTGCTTATCTAGAACCATGATCCCTCTCTTGATGAGAACGACATTCAAAATCCCATAGCATATTGAAGATTTTGCCTTTCTTAGGTTTTCACCCTATCTCCAAAGTTTATATGACCTTCAAGGTGTGAGGAGACGGGTTGGTGGTATGCCTCACAAGCCATCTTGCAACTTGGGATGGTCTATGTCCTTTTTTAAGGTGCCTTTTTTTCTCTTTGACTTTTTGAAGTTGAGGCTTCTCGTAGGTGGCTTCAATCTATGTAGGTTGGTTCCCAAATCTATCTGATAGGGATTTCAACATCTGAGGCATGTCCCATAATTGTATAGTTATTGCTTTGATGTTTGGTGCTACTAGTGATAGAGTGCTCGATTGACTTCCACTATTAGAAGGGGCGCTCTGAAAGGAAAGCCCTAAGGAATTTGACTTAAGTGGCCATGAGCTTTGGTAATCACCATGGTAGTTGCCTTCATGGATCTTCATGGATATAACATTATGTAGGAAGGAATTCCTTAACATGTTTCCACAAATAGCATTAGTGACGCCTACTTGGGATCAAGATTTCAATTTGAAAAATTCTGGACTAGGTTGTTAGACCTTTAAACCTGAACTACGCATTTTGCAAATCGAGACAAGAGTTTAAGAGGATTTTAGAATTGGCTCCGTAGGTTATCATTGAATACTCAAGTTAGTAAAAACATCTAACATATAAGTTATGGGGAGAAATAGTGTATAGGATTTGAGTGTTAATTTCCAAGGGAAATATTGTCAGGAGAATAAGGAGTGTGGGAAGGCAAGCACTCGACCTCTATTGTACTGACTGAGTACTATGGAACATTATCTTAGAGATTGTAATAATCAACTAGTGACCAAATACTCTAAGGCCTTTTTAAATTTGCAGGGATGCATGCTGATGATGTTTCTAAATTCTAGAATTAGACTCTAAACCCCTCTTTGTGTTAGAGAGTTTAATATTTAAACGGGTGTGTAAGCTGATATTTAATCATTTTTTTCGTGATAGGATTACAGACCACAACAAGAATTGGGGTTGGTTGTTGGCCGTTTGAATAACTACCACCACACACATTTTGAGTTGAGTCATGGTAGGAGTTCCTCATGTGGGAATGTGCAAATCGTGTATTTCTAAGGGATAATTTGCTAAGATGCAAAATATTGGCTATTGTAGGGAGCTTGTTGCTTGGTGAAATGACTCGTCATCCTTTAACTCACTCTTTCGATTCAACATTAACTTCCTCGATATACATAGTCCGACTCTAAAATCTCAATTACTCAGTAACCAGGCTGACTAATCTAAATTATTTAGATTATAGTTAAGGCTTGCTTATTAGACTCCTTCCTAGGATGTGAGCCACATTGGGGCTGCACTTGTTAACCCATGTTTATCAAATTTGGGCTTCCTATTTCTCACCTATGGGTCAAGCTAATAAGTTTTGTTCAACTTCAAATTTGTGGAACCCAACACTTTAAAAGCTGACTTATATCTTGAATTAATCTATAATAAATAGGCATGTGCAATATAATGGTAAATCCGTTCTTAGGTTAAGCTCTATAAACACTAATGCTGAGGTATAATTGAGTTTAGTGATAATTAAAAAGATGTTATTTAGTTATTTTTGAACATCTTTGGTAATGTAATATTTTATTTGTCCATCTTTACTAATAAGTCATCGTATCAATATTGTTATAATAATGTCTAAAGAATGTTTTAAAATATGTTTCTAACTACCACTTGCGTTAGATCCACTAGACGGTTAAACAAGAAAGTGGCGCCCGAGGAGCATTGAGTATTTGATAGCTCTTACAAGAACTTATGGTGCTAAATCAACAAAATTAAGTTATTCTTGAAGTATTTTTTATAATAAAAAATTACATATGCCCAATATAATCTGAGATTTGCCAGGTGTGACACTCTGTGAATACAATTTGCCTATGTCAAGTATAGGCTAAAACTCCAAATAGTGCCATGTTGTCCTTTTCAGGCCCATATGTTGTGTCAGCCCGTTGTATCACAAACCGGGGTCAAACGAATCAGACAATTAAATAATCAAAGTTCAAATAACAAAGAAATAAATTCTAAACTAGGCATGACACACTGAACATATATAGGACCCAAACATAACTCACACAAGATCTCATCGACTAATTGTTCGAAAACACAAATATAACCCACTCCAAACAGTCATAAGGGGAAATACCCAAAAGACAACAACGATTCATCCATATAATAAAATAAATCCATACATCCTCCACACATGATCAAAGGGCCTGCATTCAACCCACTCCAAAATCTAAAGACAACCCAAACAAAAATCTATTTATTTCAAAATAGATCTAATACTCACCAGAAAATACAATACCATGCCGAATCTCATCCTACACCTGTAATAAATTCAAGTCTTTTACTCTGAAAGAATAAAATATAAAATATAAATTTAAAACTCGATAAGTATCATATATAAAACAAAATGTCTGATAAGTCAAAGGGGGGGTTCAAAACAAATATCAAATCAGCTAATAGTTATAAATTCAACTCACTAATATCAAAATCCAATCATCAAATCTAAAAAAGAATCTAATATCAAAATTCAATGGTAATCTCATACTCAAATTCTATATCAAATTTAAAATAAATATCCGATCAGAAAAAGTCTTCTCAGGACACATATACATATATTTATATCAAAAGTGATTCGGATATCAAATCAAAAGTTCAATCTAATGTCTAATCCAATACCTGATCAAATCGTGATACGAGTCAGAATCTAATAGTAAGATGATCCAATCGTGTGCATAGAAGTCGAACTAGCACCATAAGTAGATAATCCAAAATTCGAATCAAAACAAATAATCATAATCAAATGTATGAGACGTACCAAAATCCATCTGTGAGCAAAATCAGTGTATCCAAAATTCAAGTCTAAATAAAGTTCAAATCCAAATTCATATAAAAATACAAATCATACACCAAATTTGAGTCCCGATTATTTAAAGACTAACTTGACGAAAGATTATACATACTCCTGGTAATTTTAGGCCAAATAAAATATAGTTTAGGCTAGCATGTTAAGCCACTTATGTACTATCTCCAATAGGTAACGTTGCTCACTATATTTTGTCACATGCAGTTTTGAGTGCAATGTTTAAATTTGTCAAATATATTACGATATCTGAATATATTGTTAATTTTAATTAAATATCTAAAGGGATAGGTCATTATAACCATGTCTTTTCTAAAGTTGAAAAGTAATTTCTAATAATAAATATTTCTCCTTAAAAAATTGGCCAGAATATCCAATAATAAATCTAAAGGTGGTGATCACAACCTCGACACATATATGTGAAAATGTACAACACATGCAAGATTTTATTCTCATTTTTGTACAAATATACATATATAAAAATACACAATATTTAATATTTATCTAATTTTCTAAAAAATCACAAAACTCTTATGTAATAACAAAAATAGAATAAATCCCTTAAACAATTTGTTAAACTATCATGCATGCACAAAGAGAACGAACAAGCTAATCAAAAGTGCACATACGAACGTAAAACCTTCAAGTCAAAACAAAACAATATCAGATGCAAAATTAGACAAATGATATGGTTAGAAGATCTTACCTCAACGTTATATCAAATAGATCTGACAAAACGATACTCCAAAAAACTCGAACGGTTTCTTCTCTCTCTTCTTCTCGCATTCTCTCTCTCTCCTCTTTCCTCACAAGAAATGACGAAGTCCAACCGCCATGTGCCTTTTGTACCAAACCGGTGCTCAAGCACACCTTAAACGTGCATTAGGCACCATGCCACCGAACCAAATATCTTTTAAAATTTTACAATATAATTATTTCAAAACACATCCAATTAACTCAAAAATCACAACTAATACCAAAATCATCCAGATAGAGATTCGGGGTATTAATCCTCCCTCCTTATAAAAATTTCATCCTCAAAATTCATGCACCTCAATCCTTAAACTAATAAGGGTACTTCTCCGTGACTTCATCTTGATGCTCTCATGTAGCATCCTCGACCGAATGATTCCTCCATAACACCTTGATCAATGGAACAATCTTATTCCTCAACACTTTATCTTTTCGAACTAAAATCTGAACAAGAACCTCAAAATAAGATAAATTCTCATCTATCTTCAATGGCTCAAATTCAATCACATGAGAAGGATCATACATATATTTTTTTCAACATCGAAATATTAAAACCGTCTTGATAACCCACCAAATTCAGAAGTAAAGCCAATCTATAAGTCACCACTCTGATCTGCTATAAAATCTCAAAAGGTCCGATGAATCTCGGCTTCAATTTGCCCTTCACTCCAAACCTTGAAATCCTTTTCCTTGGAGATACCTTCAGGAACACATGGTTACCCACATCAAACTCCAAATCAAATCTCCTCCTATCAGCATAGTATTTCTGGCGACTCTAAACCTCAATCAACCGATCTCTAATAATTCTGATCTTCTCGGAAACATCTTGAATAATGTCAAGACCTAGCAATTTACGATCATCGATCTCTTTCCAATTAATAGGAAACTTGCATCTCCAATTATATAAAGCCTCGAATGGAGCCATTCCCATACTAAACTGATAGCTATTTTTATACGCGAACTCGGTAAGTAGAAAATAACTATCCCAAGAGCCTTTCATCTCCAAAATCGACGCCCTTAATGTATCTTCCAAGATTTGGATAGTATTTTTGGATTAGCCATTTGTCTACAAATGAAAAGTTGAGCTGAACTAGAACTTAGTAACTGACTCCTTATGCAAGCTCTCATAAAACTTTAACACAAACCTTGGATCTCAATCTCATTTAATCGAAGCCGAAATACCATGCAGTATCACGATCCAATTGATGAATAGATGAGCGAGCTTATCTCTGGAATACATCATCTAAATCGACAAGAAATGAGCAGATTTTGTCAATCTATCCACGTCACCCAAATGGTATCCATATTCTTCGCCGTCCTAGGCAAGCCCGAGATTAAATCCATTGTTATGTACTCCCACTATCAACTAGGAATTGGCAAAGGATACAAAAAACATGGAGGTTTCTTATACTCCACTTTTACCTGCTAAAACACGATACATCTAGCTACATAAGTTGCAATATCCCTTCTCATGTTCCGCTATCAAAAAGTCTTGTTCATGTCCTAATACATCTCATTCATGTTAGGATGAATCGTGTACGTCGATCTGTGAGCTTCATTCAAAATTTTCCCCTTCAACTCTTTAATATTTGGCACACAAATCAAATATCAAAAATAAAGGATCCCATTAGACCGAATACAAAAATCTGCATGTGACTCGCTATCTAGATCTCCTGTAATCTTCATCAGATATAGGTCGCTCATCTGATTCTCCTTATTCTTTCCTAGAATCTTCGACTACACTTGGAGGTTTGATAATATCATCCTCGAACCTTGGGAGTACAATCGAATTGTACAATTCTTCATTCCATCCAGCATCTCCCATTTTTTAATTATCAAATAAGCTATTAAAACCGAAGACTTCCTACTCAAAGCATCAACAATAATATTTGATTTTCCCAACTGATACTGAATCTTACAATCATAATCCTTCAGTAGGTCCACTCATCATTCCTGCTACATATTCAATTCCTTTTGGGAGAACAAATATTTCAAGTTTTTATGATTGGAATGGATCATAAATTTTTCCACATGTAGATAATGCCTCCAAATTTTTAATACAAAGATTACAACTGCTAACTCTAAATTATAGATGGGATAATTTTGCTCATGAACCTTCAATTACCTAGACCCATAAGCCACCACCTAGCCACGTTGTATGAAAACATAGTGCAAACCTTTCTTAGAAGTATCATAGTATATCACAAATCCTCCTAATCCAACAGGGATAAACAATATAGGCGCTGACGTCAACCTCCTCTTCAACTCCTAAAAACTAACCTCAAAATCCTCGTGTTAGACAAACACTACCTTCTTTTGTGTCAATCTGGTCAGAGGCACTGCAATCCTTGAGAAATTCTCTACAAACCTCCTATAATATCCCACTAGACTCATGAAACTCCGCACCTTGACAACATTCATCGGTCTCTCCCAATTAGCCACTGCTTCTACTTTCTTCGGATTCATAGAGATGCCTCCTTTACAAACTATATGATTCAAAAAAAAATCTCTTCCAACCAAAATTCACACTTCTTCATCTTTGCAACCAGCTGCTTCCCTCTCAATGTCTACAATGCAATCCTCAAATGAACCTCATATTCCTCAAACTCATCAAATAAATTAGGTTATTATCAATAAAAATCTTCACAAACTGATCCAGGTATGATTGAAAGACTCGATTTATCAAATTCATAAAGGATGTCGACACATTCGTCAATTCAAATGGTATCACCAAAAATTTATAATAATTATACTGCGTCCTGAAAGCTGACTTGGAAATATCATCCCGCTTAATTCTTAACTCGTGGTACCGTGAACGTAGATTAATCTTTAAGAAAATCTAAACTCATTGTAGCTAATCGAACAAATCATCATTCCTTGAGAGAGGATACTTATTATTGATCATGATCTTATTCAGTTTCCGATAATCTACTCACAATCTTATCAATCTATCTTTCTTCTTCACAAATAGAATGGGAGTACCCTACAGTGAAACACTTGGCCGAATAAATCATTTCTCCATCAAATCTTGTAACTACTACTTCAACTCAGATGGGGCCATCTTATATGGAGCCCTTGAAATCAGCACAAATCCAAGTACAACATCAATAGCAAACTCAATCTCCCACTTAGGAAGCAAATCGAGCAATTCCTCTGAAAAAATATCTTCAAATTCGTAGACGACTAGAATTTCTCCTATTTTCATAGATGACTTTTAGGTGTGACCATATATGCCAGATAAGTTTGACACCGATATCTGATTAGATAACTTGCATGCAACGTTAAGAATTAACCCCAAAACCTTTTTACTGATCCTTTCTTAGAATTCAAAAGACTCATATCGTGGAATGCAGAATAGAACTGATTTACTAAAACAATCAACAGTAACATGATAATATGCCAGCCATTCCATTTCCAAAATCATATTAAAGTTCGACATATCAAATAAAATCAATTTCGCCAATAACTCATGGCCATAAATCTAAATCGAACATTAAGGGTACACAATGTTTGCCAATAGAGACTTACCCACCATGATAGACACCATCAACTCACAATCCAGAGATTAGGGAGGCACACACAATTTCCATACAAACTTAGGGGATACAAAAGAATGTATAGTATTGGGATCAACCAAAACATGCGCCAATGAATCAAAGATTTCAAGATTATCTTCCATGACTGAAGGATCGGCTCTAGCATCACGAGCTGTCTCTACAAATATCCTGCCTAGAACATGTAGCCTCTCATCTGAACGCTTAGGGTTTGGATAGTCCTTAAACAAGTGGTGTGCCTGAACGTAATTGAAACAAGCCCCACTCTGATGATAACAAGTTTGTCTCGTGTTATTCCTCCCACAAAATTTGAAGGCAAATCTTGTGAACTGAAACTATAGAGGAAAAGACTATTATTCGACTAACTTTCCTTTATCTTGGCATGACTTTTCTTTATCTCAACCCAAGGCATCAAACGAGATATCCAGCGAAAGCTCCACCCTTTAAGCTCTAGCCTCAATACTCTAACTTCTTTTGAAAAAACATTTTCTAAAACTGTTCTTTTTTTTGTAAGTAATTAAGATTAGATTAAATTAAAATAAAATATATAATACTCTATTCTAACTCTAAGTGTTTTCGCAACTTAGTTAAAATAAAGCCGCTAGGGCATACCCCGAGCACACCGTGAAAGAAACATGAGAAAATAAAAAGCATGTACATAAAGAAAAAAACTCGGCCAAGCCATCAGTCTTCAAGCCCAACAGAAGCCTCATTATTGAAGAATGCACCAAAGCACTCTTCCATCCTCTAAGTCACTAAAACTGTCAAACTTCCCATAATCAGGTACGGGTGAGAGAAAGATCGGTGTGCCCAGCGTAGTCAATTTGCCACGTCGGATAAAATCGAAAACCAAAGCAGGGCTAAGAAAGAGTAATGATCCGGCCTTTAGTCTCAGCAAGAAAT
>JAOVVI020004071.1:0-18148 GCA_028571085.2 Nepenthes alata | reverse complement strand
GGTTAACTCAAACATGTTGGAGTTCTGTCAGAGGAAAGCGATCAGCTAGTCGTATAAGGGTTTGACAAGTGAGCCCCCTATCTATACGCATCTCTCTAGATCACCAGGGTCCAGAGGAAGGCAGTCCGTCGTCTCACCAGCTTGGGCTTGCTGTAAAGTCACTTCGTCTCTGTGGTCGAAGTTCTCTGTCTATCGATCTGGAATGGCTTTAGTGACCTAGGACAGGTAAGATGTCCAGCCCGTTACTTGGTCATCAAGAACTTCTCCAATGCTGCATGTCATAGGGAACTTTTTTCCAATTGCGTGATCGATATTACGGCCCAAAATGTGGTAAGGCAAGGCTAACCTATGATGTCGTTGTAAATTGAAGGTAGGTCAACCACTAGGAACGTCAGCACACAGGATGCCATCGTGGGGTACGTTCTCAGGGAGACTTCTAGCATGATGGTTCTTTGGACGGGTACGGGCTCATTGTCCAGTCCATAGAGGGATCGTTCGGGCGATTTTAGTTGACTCTTTTTTAGCCCCAACTTAAAATAGGCATCTGAGTAAAGTAAATTGTACAAACTTTCATTATCAATAAAGACCCATTTTAACTAGTAATCAAAAGTATTATTTAAAATGAGCGCGGATACAACAAGAAAGTCAAAGTGGGAAGTCATTACATCGACATATCTTGTTTGCTAAAACTAATCATATCATCCATAATTTCTACCATTAGTTTCTTAGAGGTTGTCTCGAGGTGGTCCAAGGGGCGGTCATTGGATGCTCCAATTTCCACCATGTTGACTACCCCGACCGCAATTCAGTTCCGTGGCTACAGCTACTCCATCCTTTCTTCGCCTGCTCCGTCCAATGCCTGTTCCGAGTTTTATAGGAATTTCGTGAGGTGCCACCTCTAAATGAAATTCTCAATCTCTTTTTGCAAAGTTCGCCAAGCCTCTATACTGTGACCCAAAAATCGATAGCAGTGATAGTATTTCATCTAATCTCCTCTCTCTGAGTTCTTGATCGATTTCGGCCACTTTAGGAATTTTTCTTCCTAGATTCGCATGATGATATTGGTCCGGGAGTCATTCTGAATGGTCAGGTTTAGGGGTTCAAATTCCCTTCGGGCTCCTGGTTCCACCCTGGGCTGCTTCATCGGATCTCAGGAATTAAAGAGGTCTCCATCTCACTTTCTCTGATTTGACGGTCCCTAGCGGAGGTAGTCCTCGCGCTCTGGACACTTCGCCTTGTTGGCTTCTTCGGCCACCATGTAAGCACAGGCGATGGTTTCGACATCACAGAAGGTCTAGAGGTTCTTGTGGGCCAAATGTTCAAAAAACTTGCCCAACTTGAAAGTCAATATAAAAGTGCTCAATCTTATTTCATTAATGAGTCAGGATATTCGACGAGCCTCGGCAGTGAACCGAGCCAGAAGCTCCTAAGACTCTCGTTTGAACCCTATTTGATATGGGCGATATGCCAAGGCTTTTTTTTCCTCTCTTCGATTGGAAGCGAATTGTGACAGGAAGTTATCAGCGAGCTCCTAAAATGTTCAAATCGAATTCAGCTACAGCCGGTAAAATCAAATCCAGGTGCCCCACTTAAGAGTCAGTGAAAGGCACAAGCACATAGCGGCCTTATACTCAAGCCCTGGAAGCTCAGTAGGGTGTGGAAGTGGTTTAGATGGTCCATCGAATTGCCTCCATCATAAGGTTCTAGGGTTGACATCTTAAACTTGTGAGGGAAGAATTGCGTCCGAATCTCCATCATGAATGATGATCGCCTCAATTCCGCAGAGCGTCCACTAGAGTCTCCTTGAACACGTGCTGCCATATCTTTTTCACTTGCTCCTCCATTTGATTGGAGATTACAGTTGTCTTCGTATTGAGGTGGGTTCTCAACTCTGAGTGATTCAGTGACCGGCGTGAGGCAAGTCAGTTGTTGCTGCTGTTCAGCTGAACGTTATATTTTAAAATAATGCAGGTTGATCGTTTATTTTTAAATAAATAATTATAATTTATTCATTTTAAAATAACTAATGTTAACTAATTTTTAATTTTTTTTAAATATAATAAAATTATAATTATTTATTTTAAAATATAAGATCAAGTTTAAAAAATAATTTTCTTATCTCTATAATAGATAAAATTTTGCTGAATCTAAATCGATATGCCTATGTACAAAGTAGTAGTCCAAATTAATATCTGAGTGGTATCCCCCACAAAATGTACATTATCTCCGCCTCTCCAATGGTGTCGGTTTATTCATGTTATAAAAATTCCTTTATATGATTGCCATTTTTGGCATGTAACATGGTTTAAAAATTATTTTATAAATATTTTAAAAAATATTTAAATTATAATTAAATTTAATTAAAAATATTTCAACCATAATATTTTAATTATAAATTTTGTAAGATTTGATAAAAATATAAAAAAATTAATTTGGACAAACACAAGCAATAAAATTTTACGACGTTTATTCTTTTCGATTGAGCATGGTCACAAATGAAAGTATTTGGTTCAACTTAGGTCAATCCAAATTAATTTTATAAATTTATTATTTTAGTTTGAATAAATGTCAAGATAAAAAAATTATTTTAATAAATTATATTTTTATATAATTTATCATTTTTAAAATAAAAATTCTTGATTATGATATATACTTCCATAACATTTTATATTAAATATTATAATTTTTAAAATATTATAAATTTTTAAATATAAACACAAATATGTCTTTTCAAATAATTATACTAAAAATTAAAAAACAAAGTTCATTAATAAGTTTATAAACAGACACAATCAAGGCTTTGAGAAGACAACGATCTTTTTTCGGTCTTGGCCAGCTTGCCATTTTTTATCAAAATTCAATCAGAATTCAATCCAAATGTAATTTTAATCAAATCTAATTTAAATACCATATTTGTTGAAATAATTTATACTTTAGGTAATTTTATATGTGAATATATATTATCAAACATAAAATATATGGATTAAAATTTATTTTTAAATAATTTTAGAAATTATTTTAATGTAAATATCAAATTTATTTAAATAACTTATTTTTAGATAATTATATATATAAATATATATCATAAAAATCTTTATATCTATAATTTAGTTTTGAATATGTTTAATTTTATTTATGGTCGAATGTGGTTATAATTTTTATATTTGTCTTCGGTTAAAAATTAATTTTAATTTTGGCACGGATACGAAATTGACGTGGAAAAACAGCGACCCCTCATCGCGAACCACGTGAAACGTGATGCCAACTTGCCGTGTCCCGTCCCATCATGCCGACCGCAACGGTGAGAATCCGACCAACTCCAAATAAGGAAATAATAAGAAAATGAAAATAGAAAAAGCAAGCAATTATTGATAGAATACAACCACGCTCTTCATATTTCATTTAATTAAATATTTTGTTTGAGATCATATTAAATTGCTATCTTCGGACCATTCATTCTTGATTTTTATTAGGTACGATTAGAATTTAAATTAAATATAAATTAAATTTAAAAAATTATTATTAAAATTTTAGCTTATATTTAATAAGATCTAGTTATCTTAGTTAAAAGTTTTAATAGTCTCTATTCATGAGCTTAGCAAATTCGATCGACTAAAATTTTTTTTATTTTTAATATATTTATTTTAAAATTTATATTTATTATTATCTAAACATATGTAATATTTTAAAAATTATAATATTTAAGATAATATATTTGATGGGTATAGCCAGAACCGGACGGCCCAACTCAAAAATATATGAGGTTTAAATGACAATGGCCTAATAAAAGACGTCTCTAAACAATTCAGACAAATAGTATAATGATTGAATTAATTAATACAATTTGAACCGTCAAGTATTAAAGGATCATAATGGAGTACTAAATAAACTGTTTTAGATTGTTGTAGCGTCGATCCCAACAGCTAAAAGTTAGGCAGTCCATCCATTGAATGAAGGCAATTATTACACAAATAAATAATGTCCATTACTACCGAATAAGGACCATACCAATGCATTAATTTTTGTTCTCCCTTTTTTATTTTTGTTCATGTTTTTCGAATATTTTTAATCTAATACCTACCCAAAACTTATATTTTGTGGAACTCGTGTCCCTTGTATGATTTATTTGTTGTTTGTTGTCTGATTTCATGAATTTACGCGGTCCTTGCGTGCCCCAAAATCTTAACTCGTGCCCGAACCCTATTTGACCCATTATTTCAAGTTTTATACATGTTTTAGTATGAGATCAAAAAAATCCATGACTTAGTTATGGATATTTACCGATCAGGTGTCCGATTTTACACATACTGGACCCCAATACCCTCGCTAATACTGTTCACCCGAGCCACTTTAGTATTTTTATATAATTTTATTTTTTTAATTGATATCTAAATTATGTATAATTATATATATACTTAATTGTATATTTTAAAAATTATTATTATTAATCATTTGTGAAGGATTATACGTCCGCAAGTCCTAAAATCATGTTCGGCCCAATGTGTCAAGAAATTTCTAATTCTTTCAAGTATCATGTTAAATTATACATATGTTTAAAATTATGTGAAGATTTAAAACCACGAGAAATGATTATCTTAATTTGTATATAAGAATTTTGCAAGATCTGCAAAATTTGTGAAGGGACTCCATAATTTGATATATTTGATGACCCGTTTTCTAATGAGTGAGAACTTTGCATTTGAATTCGGTGGACCATCCCATAAAAATAAATAATTATGAAACTTGGACCATGTATTTATATTTTAGAGGGTAATATTTTTTAATATACCTTAAGATATTATAGTGGTGAATCAAAAAATTTCCCTGGACCACAAGGTATGCTATGGTGGCATAAGAATATGGACTATTGGCCTAATATATTCAGGATTATAGGTATATCGTCCACCACGGGACATCAAATTCATGGTATGTGGGTAGGTCTTAGATCATGTGGAGTAACATGATCCTTTTCTCGATCTGACTGCTCCGTTAATTGATAAGGCCCACTAGCTTTGGTCTGAAAAGATAATAGAGATTTTTACATGTTTTAAAATTTAAAGGAATCAGAAGTAAAATAAAAAAGATAATTATATTTCGGAAAGTGAATTTAATCATGCTTTACATTCATGCATTTACGTTATGCTATTATCTCCTTCTTTTGCTTATTTTGTATATTTATTACTTATTTTTCTTGATTATATTACACTTGTTGAGTATTTGGTTCACCCTTATTATTTTTCTCTTTAGATGAGTATGAGTTTAGACCCAATAAGACGGAGTAGAAGATTAAAAGTTGGTTAGGCTGCTAACCTTGGAAGGCGACTTGTGGACTTAGATTTTAAAATTTTGTACCTATGGAGTAAATTTTGTATATCATGAAATGGAATTGTGCTTGTATGATGTTGTTGTACCAATGCTTTAGTTTCCGCTGCATCGTGATGGATGTATAGGCTTCCATAGGTAATTATGATTTGTATTATGGTACCTAATGGCATATCTCTACTCGACGTTGTGTCTGGAGACGCGACGTTGGAGCCAAAAATATAATATGGCATTTGGATCCTGTGTGTTGTTTAGGTTGCGTGTATCTGGATGTTGGAATTTGTTTGGATGGATTTCTATGTGTTATATAGGCTTGTTGTATAGGTGATTTGTATAGTCCAATATCCGTATTACAGTCAACTTTTTGCCAGATTTTTAGTTAAAAATACAGTACGTCACAGTTGGTATTAAAGAGAAAGAAATACCTTAGGTTTGATTTGAATCGTACACGAAAGTTTAGATTAGAGTAAGATCGACTGAATAAGTAGATGAAGGGGTAGGTAATTAAAATAGATCGGGTGGTTCTAGTTGTCCTTATTTATATGACTTAGACTAGAATTAAGTTAGGAATTAGTGGGTAACTTGAATTGTCTAGCTTACACTGTTCTAATTAGGGTCTAAGTTATGAACTAACCCATATTATTTTTATTTCAGAAAGAATGATAGTAGCTGATTATGCCGCCTAGACAAAGGTCGATGCGTGAAGGTGGTCAACCATGTGTTAGAGAGGCCGAGTATTTGAATCTGATGAGTGGGAAGGCGAGACCTGAAAGTCTTTGAGAATCTAGTCCAAACGATGACTGGGAGAAGGGATGTTGAAGAAGGATACTTTGAGGATTAACTTAGATTGATCTTGATCCGAGGATTAGGATTGGAGATGAATGAATAGCATGGCAAGTGAGACGGATAAGGTGGAATCGTTGGCTTAAGATCATGATAATTTGGAATCGATTTTGAGTATTAGTGAATTCGGGGATGTCGATTTAAAATTAATTTATTGATGATGATCAAGTGCTTGAATTTTTGAGTAATCGTTTCAATTATATTTCCTAAGTTGATCGTAACCTGAGGATTAAGAACCTTACCTTAATTGTGTTGATACCTTTGGGATTTCTCTTAGGCCTATAACTGTCACGTAACCTAGGTGTCCAATATGGATCAATTAAATTCAAGTTGGAAGAGAATTTTTACAGCGTAAGTAAATGGTCAATCAGAATAGTGTAGCGGTAGCATGTGGCCCACGGCCTAGAAGTTTCGAAATAAGATCGAGGATCTAACTAAATGATCATTTTTTAGGCTTGGGAGGAACTAAAGTAGAAGTTCATAAATTCGTTCGAGGTTTTGAATTAAGTCGATGATATAGTCAGTAATTTGGGTTGTCTCTAAATTTGATAGATTATCATGAAATCTCTCTTGTATCGATAGTTGAGAAAATAAGTATACAAAATAATTAAGCCTTTTTGAAAAATTAGAAATTTGCCTTATGATAATATTCTAACCTAAATTTAAATATGAAACAATACATATTGAAAATTACAATAATTTATTTAGTTAAGGTTTTCTAGGGAGGATCATTTCTTCAAGGTTGTGACGTCAGAACGTAAATAAGAATCTGAAAGGATTTTTTCAATTATTGAATTTTGATATTCGTTAAATTTTGAGGACAAAATTTTTATAAGTGAAAGAGAATGTGATATCTCAAATTTTTATTCGATTAATTTGAGATAATTTATTATTATTTTAGGTAATTTGTGTGTGATAAAAAAATTAAATATTATAAAATTTTAAAATATATTTGGATTAGTTGAGTTGGCACCCAAAATACGTCCGCATTGTCATTTGAATATTGATTTGGGTTTTTAAATAAAAGAAATTGAATATCAATATATATATATATAATAAAAGCGGAAGGAGCGGGACACAGGAGGGGTTTTGGGAAGAAAAGAGAGGAGAGAAAGAGAGAGGGACAAGAGAGAGAGTGGAGAGATCGAGACTCTCGGGTTTGAATCCGACTTAGAACTATTTGAAGAAGTGATAGATCGGGTCAAGGTAAGTACACCCATACTCTTTTCATTCTCTTTTTTTTTTTTTTTTTGTATCTCTTGGGTATTTTCTTTTCGATTCTCAACCAAAACTTATATTTTGCGGAACCCATGTCCCTTACATGATTTATTTGTTATTTGTTGTTCGATTTGATGATTTTATGCGGTCCTTACGCGCACCAAAACCCTAACTCGCGCCTGGTCCCTATTTGACAAATTATTTTAAATTTTATATATGTTTTAGTATGAGATTATGAAAACCCATGACTTAGTTATGGATATTTACCGTTTGGACGTTCAATTCTGCACATATGAGACCCCAGTATACCCGCGCTTGCACCGTTGACCCGCGCTTGATTATGAAAAATACCGTTTGGTATTTTTGTTTGATTTTATTTTGCTTAATTGACATCTAAACTATGTATAATTGTATATACTTAATTGTATATTTTAAAAAATATTATTGTTAACTATTTGTGAATGATTATTTGTTTGGAAACCTTAAAGTCATGTTTGGCCCAATGTGATAAGGAATTTCTGATTCTTCCAAGTATCATATTAAATTATACATATATTTGAAATCATGTGAAGATTTAAACTATGAGAAATGATTATCTAAATTTGTAGATGAGAATTTTGCAAGATATGCAAAATTTATGAAGGGGCTTCACAATTTGGTATATTTAATGACCCGTTCTCCAGGGAGTAAGAACTTTGTATTTGTATTTGGTTGACTATCCCTTAAAAATAAGTAATTATGAAACTTGGGCCACATATTTATATTTTAGAGGGTAATATTTTCTGACTTACTTTAAGATATTACAGTGGTGAATCGAGAAAGTTTCCTAGGCCAATAGGTATGCTATGGTGGCATCAGAATATGGACTATTGGCCTAGTATATATGGTATGATAGGTATACCATTCACCACGGGACGTTAAATTCAAGGTACGTGGGTAGGCCTTAGATCATGTGGAGTAACATGATCCTTTTGCTCGATTTGACTGTTCTATTAGTTGATGAGACCTACTAGTTTTGGTCCGAAAAGATAATAGAGATTTATATATATTTTAGAATCTAAAGGAATTAGAAATAAAATGTAAAAGATAATTGTATTCCAGAAAGTGAATTTAATCATGCTTTATGTTCATGCGTTTATATTATGATCTTATCTCTTTCTTTTGCTTATTTTGCATATATATTATTTATTGTCCTTAATTATATTATACTTATTGAGCATTTGGCTCACCCTTACTACTTTTTTTCTTCAAATGAATACAAACTTAGACTCGATGAGCGAGGTAGAAAATTAGAAGTTGGCTTGGCTGCTGACCTTGGAAGACGACTTGTGGATTTAGGTTTTAAAATTTTGTACCTATGGAGCAAATTTTGTATATTATGAGATGGAGATGTGTTTGTATATTATTGTTGTACTAACGGTTTAATTTTCACTGCATCGTGATGGTTGTATAGACTTTCGCAAGTAATTATGGTTTATATTATGGTACTTAGTGGTATCTCTCTACCCGAAGTTGTATCCGGAGACATGACGTTGGAGCCACAAATATAATATGGCATTTGGATCCTATGTGGGTTGTTTAGGTTGTGTGTGTCTGGATGTTGGAATTTATTTAGATGGATTTCTATGTGTTGTACAGGCTTGTTGTACAGGTGATTTGTATAGTTTGACATCCATATTACAGTCAACATTTTATTGGATTTTGGTTGAAAATACGATACGTCACAGCGCCTGCATGTGTGTGCTCTAACCGTTGTAGGCGCATGCTCTAATCGCTCTACTGACTGCCTGGATAGAAGCCTCTTGGATTGGTTCGTCTGATCGTATTGCCGGTTGGGCCACTGAAACTTGTTCCACTGGCTCATTGCTCCCTGGGCCTCATCTTAATCGTCGTAGTGGCATTTAGGTTGGGTCGGGTTCGGTCTCCTACCTAAGGCTTCTTCCGTTGCCTGCTGCATTGATGGTTCGGCTTGGGATTGGGTCAATCCACAGTATTACTGGACCCATCACAAATAACTAAATAAATATTTTAAAACTACTATTTCAAGACAATTGAATCATTCAAATTATCTACATTTCTGATTCGTTGTCCGAAAAACAAATATAATATCAAATATCAAAATATCCAAATTTTCATTCTCAAATCGTTACCTCAGCCACCAACCTCACCTGTAAGTGCCCGAGCTCATTAATTTGGAGGGGGTTAACGAAAAATAAAAGTAAGAATTAGTTAAAAGTTTAGTAAGACATGTAATTTATATAATGAAATATAAAATTTAAATTAAAAACAAGTGAAAAGGAATAATGGATAAAATTTAGATGCAACGTCATTTTAGTTAGTTAAATAATCGTTCAATCATTGATGGTTGACATTTATTTGACTGTTATCGAATAGGGTTATTCACCTATGGATTATCATCTTTCGGTTGATTATAACTACTGGTTAAAATTTAATACTTTTGATTGGTACGCCCATAGTGGGCTAGCCCAAGAAGAGAAACGGCCTAGAACGGCAAAGGCCCATATGCGCGTTTGGAAGGTCAACGCTAGGAATTGACCGGATGTGAGGCCAAACTGGGCGGCTAATAGCTCCCCATGAGACGACCAATATTTCTATTGACTGAAGTACTACAGTAGGCCGGCCCAAGAGAGCAGGCCTCACGTGGACCAGACCCAGTTGGGCCCACACCTCCGTACATGACCAGCAACGGCTCTCTTCCATGATTTTATACCTTTCCAGAAGGAAATTTTCACTGTAACGGGTACCAGCAGATTCAGTGCGTATCCCATGAGGAAAGTGCTAGATTCTCTCTTCCTGCCCACTACAAACCCTAACGGTAACAAGATGTAGAAGGAAGGCAAGTAATCCTGAGAGCTGTTACCACTCCCCGCCAGGAAAGAAAGCAATCCCAACAGATTGTAGGAATCAAACCTTCCTGCCAAAGGAAGGTCGTCCAGTATTTCATTTCTAAAAGCCCATGGAGTCTTCACTCCAGGGCACACTCACTTCTAATGCTACAAATGCTCACTGTTGAGACCACACACGCTCATTACTCAAATTTCAAAGGCTCACTTCTTTTCTAAAAGCTCTCATAGTATTCTGACAGTTCTTCAAGCTCTCACACTTCTAGAACTCAGACTCTCTCCCTCTCTCACTACGTTCCCTGCGATCACAATGTTGAGAGATCGTGCTCCTCAAGAGTGATAGAAAAGCCTCTAACGTCAAGAACCAAATCTCCACCCCAAACACTCTTCATCTTCTTTCTGCTCTCATTTCTATTTACCTTCTTAAAAGTCAAAGGCAGATTACTAACTTGAGCGTCGAAGTATTTTTGGTGGGATAATATTCTGTCGACACTTGACCTCTTGTTTGCTGTAGTGGTATGTAGGGTCCATACTCGGTGAACGGAGTTGGATCCAAATGCTCAAATTAATCCAAATCTGCTCAAAACTTAGTTCTAGTAATGCATCATTTGCGTCGTCTGTGGGAAGCGCTTACAAAAAGCTAACCTCATTTTCCCAGAAACCTTTCTCAATTTCACCTTCCAAGCTAACCAGAATGGTGAATACGAAAGTACAAGCTAGCGAGCCCATTAGAAACGTGACATCTCCCGACCAGGACCACGCTGTTGGTTCCATGGTTAACGGACGGTCAATGGGGTGCCCACACCCTTCTTTCAACATCTGGTGGAGCACATATATAACACCAACATGATGCTCCAAATGCTTTGCTCCAGATATTCTGCTCCCGCCAGGAGCACTCTCAGTAAGGGGCTCTGCCCACCGCAATCCCTACGCCGACCTCCAGGCGAGGAGGCCAGAGGAAGAAGAAGTCAGCCAAAAAATTCATAAGGCCGGCAAACATTTAGATGACTGAGTCCTCACGCGCCCAAAGCCGGCTAAGGCTTGAAGAGTGCTCAGGCAGCATGACTCCGAAAGAAAGTTCGGAATGAAGGAACCACCGATACTCTCGGACGAAGACCAGAATCCAGGCCCATGAGGGAGCCTCCCGAGAAGGAACAGAGTTGAGGACTTATCTCAGCTTCAAGAGGTCAGCCAATGCTACTTGGGCTCATCCCATATTGGAGAAGATCTTGAACCACGTGTTTAAAGACGACAAGCACGCTATCGATCTGGACAAATCTCCTTTCACAACGGAGATCTTGAACGGTCCGATGCTGACAAAGTTCAAGATGCCTCCCCTTGACTCTTACAATGGAAACGCTAATCCAGTGGATCATCTCAATCATTTTCGCACCCATCTGAGTCTGTAAGGGTTGGAGGACGTAACAATGTGCCACTACTTTTCTCTCACATTGAAAGGGGATGCTCGTATATAGTTCCATCACCTCCCCTCAAACTTGATCAGAAGTTTCAGGGAGTTGACTGACCTCTTCTGGGCCCAGTATGTCTCAAGTCGCCAAGAAGAAAAGTAGCCTTGGCACCTCTCCCATATCAAGTAGAAGCAGAGAGAGAATCTACAAAAATTTCTGAATCGCTTCATCGCGGAGGCCAAGCAGATACCCAGGCTCACGGAGGAGATCAAATTGGGCAATTTGATCTCTGCACTGACATACAGATACTTCTTTAGGTACCTGACACACAAGAACCCACAGACTTTTCAAAAAGCAGAATCTATCACCTGAGTTTATGCGACAAAAAATGAGGCCTACGAGGCTAAGCATCCCGAGCGGACTAAACAGCCTTGCTCATTCCCAGGAGAGGAAAAGAGGAAGTTCAACGGTGGTGATCAATCCCGCCTGAAGCACCACAGGACCGAACCACCAGAGCGCAAGGATTATGGACCGATCAACCTAACGCCATTGACCGACACACGTTCAAACGTCCTCATGCAAATTCGTGGGGAGAAAGTTTCTTAAGTGGCCGAAACCACTTAAGAAGGCGAAGGGAGAAAATCCGACTAAGTATTACGATTTCCATTGATCACCTGGACACTCCATAGAGAACTGCAAGACTCTCCAACGGGAGATTGAGGAGCTAATCCAAACAAGCCACCTCACCAAGTTCATCAAGAACTCTGGCCACAGCTCTGGCACTGCAGGTGGAGAAAGATCGAAGCCTTCCCCTCCACGAAATTGGATTGCGGCAGGAGTGGTCAATATGGTCTCCACTCGGCCGCCCAATAATTTGGCGGACAACAAGGAGCAGCAAACCGAGAGGAAGAAGCAGCGCACCACAAAAAATGTCATTAGTTTTAGTGACAATGACTTAGCACATGTAATTTCCCACCATGCAAATCCCCTTGTTGTATCCGCTCTCATTTCGGACGGTAGTGTCGACTACCAACTGAAACAAGTCTTCATTGATAATGGAAGCTCACGCGATTTGCTTTACCTTAATGTATTTTTTAAACATAGTTTAAAAAAGAGTCAATTAAAACTTACCGAAGGCCCTCTATACGGCCTTAACAATGAGTCGTGCCCGTCCAAGGGATGATCTAGCTGGACGTCACCCTAGGCACATATCCAAAAATGGCAAGTCGTGCACTCACCTTCTTGGTAGTCGACCTGCCATCCGTATATAACGTTATACTAGGCCGCCCGTGCCTAATAGAGTTCGAAGCCATCACGTCAATACCACACCTAAAGAAGAAATTTCCAATGCCATACGGTGTGGGCAAAGTGTGGGTGACCAGATCATTGGATGGACATGTTACATGTCCCAAATCGCTCCCGGCGGTAGCACCAGGTAAGCAGGAGAACTCGACCATCGAAATAAAATCACCCTACAGCAGACACAGTCTAGTGAGATAACCAATCTAGTCCCATTCAACCCAAAGGATCCGAAAAGGCGCATGCAGATTGGCGGCTCACTCTGGCACACTGCGCAACGAGCTGATCATGTTCTTGCGATAAAGCGTTAACATCTTCGCGTGGACTCCCGCTGACATGCCTGAGATTCCGACCTAAGTAATGGTCCATAAGTTTGGCCTCGATCCGACCGTAAGCCCGTCTGGTAGAAGTAGAGAAACCACACGGTGAAAAAGTTGGTCGCCATTTGGGAGAAAGTAAAGAAACTGTTGGACACCGGCTTCATCAGAAAAGTCCAGTACCCGGACTAGCTGTCTAACGTCGTCCTGGTGAAGAAAAGTAGCGGCAAATGGTGAATGTGCATCAATTTTACCAACATCAACAAAGCCTGCCCGAAGGAGAGCTTTCATTTGCCCAAGATCGACCTGCTGGTAGACTCTACATCCGGATTTGAGCTATTGAGCTTCTTGGATGCATACTTGGGTTATAACTAGATCCAGATGAGCCCAGAGGATGAGGAGCACACCTCATTCATGACAGATCAGAGCACCTATTGTTATAAGGTAATGCCCTTTAATCTGAAGAACGCGGGAAGCGGCTCGTGAACAAAATGTTTGAGAAGAAAATCCGCTGCAATATGAAGGTGTACGTTGACGACATGCTCATCAAAAGTATGACCACCAACGACCATATTCGTAATCTGATAGAATCATTTGAAGTGCTCCGCATACATCAAATGAGGTTGAATCCGGCCAAGTACGTCTTCGGAGTGGCCTCAGGAAAGTTCCAAGGTTTGATTGTCTCTCAATGATGGATCGAGGTAAACCCAGAGAAGATCAAGGCCATCGCGGATATGGCTCCACTGCAGAGCGTCAAGGATGTCAGCGGCTGACCGGACGACTGGCAACCTTATCCCGCTTCTTACCAAAGTTTGATAACAAGTACCAGCCGTTCTTTAAGGCTTTGAGGGGGACAAAATCGAACGGCTTCCAATGGACGACGGAGTGCCAGGCAGCCTTCAATGAGTTGAAGTAGTATCCGGCCAGCCCGCCATTGCTTACGTCACCCAAGGACGGAGAGGAGATGTACATTTACCTGACGGTATCATAGGAGACCCTCAACTCCGTCCTCATACACTAGGACTCTGACACTCAGCAGTCGGTCTACTATATGAGCAAGATGTTGACCGGCCCAGATACGCGCTACCAGCGCATAGAGAAGTTATCTTTAGCACTTGTTTTCTCCACTCAAAAATTGAGGCCCTACTTCTAGGCGCACTACGTGATTATTCTAACCGACCAGCCTCTGAAGAGTATTCTCCAGAAACCTGACGTTTTTAGATGGCTGGTAAAGTGGACTATCGAATTGGGAGAGTTCGACATCAAATTTGACCCAGACAAGCCATAAAAGGGAAGGTTCTGGCAGAGTTTATCGTCGAGATCACAATCCTAATTCTCGAAGAACAACCCCCTGAGGATACAAAATAGCATGAGGGAGTGCCGGAATGGGTCCTCCACATAGACGAATCGTCTACGGACTCAGGCAGCGGTGCCGGTGTGGTCCTCAAGATCCCTGACGGGTTTGAGGTGAAGTACTCCCTTAGACTCAGCTTCTCGGCCACAAACAATATTGCCAAATACGAAACTCTATTAGCCAGGATAAAACTAGCCAAAGAGTACTCTGTCAAGCGACTGACTATCTATAGCGACTCTGAGCTAGTAGTCAACCAAATTAACGGGGGCTTCGAGGCGAGTAACCCACACTTGGCAAAATACTTGACCAAAGTAAGGGAGGCTGCCCGAAGTTTTGACAGACTGACCCTGATCCACATTCCTAGAATTGAGAACTGAAAAGTCGACCAACTGGCCAGAGCGGCAGCAACTGAAAACTCAGAGCAGTACTCGAGTGACATGCAAGAGGTCCTAAACGCTCCCATCATAGAGGAATAGAAAGCGATGTAGATCTCCGAGATGAAAAATTAGATGATGCCATACCAAAGGTATCTGGAAGACGATGCACTGCCAAAAGACATGGATGAGGCCAAGTGAATCAACAAGATGGTTGGCTCGTATACTGTAGTCGATGGACGATTATATCTCAATGGCTACTCATATCCGTGCCTCCGGTGCCTCACCCCTGAGAAGGCCGACTACGCCTCGGGCAAAGTCCACCTTGAGATATGCGGATCGCACGTCGGCGACAAGAACTTGGCATTCAAGATCATGCGACAGGGCTACTACACCCCGTTAATGAAGAAGAATGCACTAAGTTCGTAAAGAAGTGTGTAGCTGCTAGCTTCACGGCAACCTTCACCACCAGCCGTCCGCCAGGCTGAAGTCCCTCCAAGCTCCTTAACTCTTCGCGTAGTGGGGGCTCAACATTCTCGACCCGTTTTCCATTACAACAGGGCAATAAAAATTTATTATTGTAGGCATCGACTACTTCACCAAGTGGGTCGAGGCCATCCCGTTGGCCAAGATCACGGAGCACAATGCTCTTGAATTCATTTTTTAGAACATAATCAGCAAGTTTGGCATTCCAGCGGTCATAATGACTAACAATGGAACCCAATTTTTTGAAAAATACTTCACCAAGTATTGTACAAGTCTGGGATTAGGTTGGTCCACACGTCAGTGGCGTACCCTCAAGCGAATAGACAAGTGGAGGTCACGAATCATACACTACTCCACGGTCTTAAGACCAAGTTGGAGGACGCAAGGGGCTCATGAGTGGACGAGCTGCCCTCCATCCTCTGGCCTTATTGGACGACTCCAAAGGAGCCAACTCGTGAGATGCCATTCAACCTTTGCTACAGGACTGAAGCGGTAATCCCGATTGAGATCGGGCTTTCAAGTCTTAGGGTCGAATCCTTCGACCCGCAAAGTAACTCATAGAAAATTTAGTAATACCTAAACTTGTTAGAGGAAACCCGCGACACTACCAGGATGCGGATTGTAACCTACCAACAACGACTCGCCCGCTATTATAATAAGAATGTAAAATCACAGCAGTTCAACATTAGAGACTTGGTCTTACAAAGCATCGAGGCTATAGGCAAAATTGCCAACTGAATAAGCTTTCCCCAAATTGGGAAGGATCTTTCCTAGTCTCCGCCGTCCTGCGAAACGGAATATATAAGCTCCGGAACCAAGACAAAAAGTTGGTTTCATGGACGTGGAATGCGATCCACCTCAATGCTACTTCCAGTAAGGGTCCGTGTAGGTAGTTCACATATTTGTATGTAAGTGCATGTATTCAATTTTTAATTAATAAAATAAGTATTCTCTTTTGTATGCTGTGTTTGATTTCCTTATTTTTGGTACATATTACATGTTCTATGTCTTTTTATTGTAGGTTTATGCAACATAAACTGCCCCTAAGTTGGACAAATTTTCACCAGCTCATTACTAAACCCTAGTCATTTAGGCGACCCGTGAGTGGTCGTATTTAAACCCTGATCATTTACGTGGTCCATAGAGGTCGTATCTAAACCTCAGTATCTAAGCAGCCTGTAGGTGATCGAATATAAACCCTGTCATCCAAGCAGCCCATAAGCGGTCGTATCTAAACCTTGATCATCCAAGTGGCCTATTCGCGATCAAAATCTTAGAGGGCTTGCACGACACACGCTACAACCTCCTTCACAAAGAGATAACGTGATCAGTCAACGATGGTTAATAGGAGCAAAGCAATCTTTTAAAGGTGGTGCCACCCAAGTCTACACTTGGGCAGCACCACCAAGCCTTACTCATGCGCGAGTATCAGGCAGGCTTGGCACGACATCAATGTCAGCCTTGAGGTCCCCCCACGGACCCAAGTCCTTCGGAGAGCGCCAAAAGCGCCTTAAATAAGGCGAACGGCCAACTTACGAGCTATACACCAAGTTGGACGGCTAGAACAACAACAGACAATTTGAAAACAGCGGTAAAAGCAACGACATGCAAAGACCATAAAAGCACTTATTTTATTGCTTCTAGCGATATACATTTGTATCAAAAAAAACTAAGACCGCAAAAGGCTAAGGAGGTGGTGGTGGCCCTTGACCGCTCCGTGGCTCCCCCACGTGGCTCTCGCGACGTTGGGCAGACTGGTTCACTTGGTCAAGAAACTCCACTGAATAATTGTGATCAATCAGCCACGCAATATGCCAGCTGATGTTGATCTCCTCCCATAACCGCGCTAGCATCATATCTAAGACCTCGTGAGGGTGAATGCGAAGGCTCATCTCATTCTCCAAAGTGGTCATCTGCCCCGCAAGCTGGTCAATATGCCTCATGGCCTGTTCAACCTCCTCCTTCAGTCGGTTGCTCTCCTCCACCAGGTCGACCACCACAGCATCCTTCAAGCCAGCATTCTCTTCCCTTAACCTGGCATTCTCCGCCTCCAGGCCTACCAGCACAGATTCCAAGGTGGCCGCATCCTTTTAATACTCTGCCTTCAGAGCCTCCAACTCCGTATCAAGCCAAGCGATCTCCATCTCCCTATCGGAGATTACCTTATCTTTCTGACCAAACGCATTAATAACTGCACTAGTGACTTTGTCAGTCTACAAAAACAATGAAGGTCAATGATGGCAAAGTAAAAGGCAGGGCAAGTTACGAGAATATACCTACCAAATCCTTTCCACCGGCCTTTCTGGCCTAGCATGCGACCTTGGCTCCGACGACGGAGGACTAGAAGTGGACCCCTCCTGGGCAAGCCCGACAATGGCCTCCTCTGAAAGCTCCTCTGGTAGCTCCTCCAAATGGTCTTCCATCCCTGCCGACTCCCTGGCAGAAAGCTCCTCTTGCCTCTTCGCAATCGCACCAACAACCTGAACAGGCTCACCGGTGTTTAGAGCACCTTAGGCCTCCTAGAGCTCCTCAGCAGTAGGCTCCTCTGATAATACAGCAATCAATGCAAGGGGAGACATAGCAGGCGCCTCCTTGGGTTCGTTAGATGTTGTCTCCTCTGGCAGATCAACGGCCCGCTCCACTGTGGGCTCCGTCGAGAGCT
>JAOVVI020004070.1:0-17626 GCA_028571085.2 Nepenthes alata | reverse complement strand
TTAGAGTTAGTTGAGGTTATGTCGATAACACACATGCATATAGCTCGATAGGAAATGAATCAAAAAATTAACATTATTAATAATTTTAAAGAATAATTTACAACATATAGGCACTCCAAAGTATGGGATAGGGCATGTTATTATGTTCCCAGGCTGGCTTCTTTAATGATAATACTTTTTGAGGTAAAGGGTATTCCAAGTTTAGGGGCTAACTTTTTATTTTGAGTACGTAATTTATATGTCTTGCTATGAAATATTGCTAATATTAGGGGTAATCTTTTCCAAATTGGGGATAGTTTTTCTATATATAAGCTTCCTAATTGTTACGATATTCCTTGATATTAAGTTACCACCCTTGAAAGTTCATATCTTCACCTTGTTGTTATAATACCGAGCAACTCTTTATTGATAGGCTTCTGTCCAAATGCGTGCGACTTTTCTAACTTCCATTAAGAGATTCAAATTTTGCCTCAAGAGTTGAGAATTTTAATTATGAGTAAAGTTTTTCACTCGATAATTTGGCAAATATTATCTCTATCGGGATTACCACTTCTATTATGTAACATAAACTAAGAGTGTTTTGCGAGTGGGTTCTCTTAGAGTAATTTGGTAAGCCCAAAGTACGGATTGGAATTTGTTTACCTAAGTACCTCCGACTTTATCCAATTTAGTCAATAATTTAGTAACTATCGTCCAATTTTTTGTTTCTGCCTATTCATTTGTTTGAGGGTATAAAATTGATGTATGAACCAATCTAATATCAAGACCATTACAATATTTGTAAACATTTTATTAATTACTATTGTTGATTATCGTGACCTTCAATATTTTAAATCTATAAACGATATTTTAGTGCACAAATTTGGCTGTATTTTGCTCCATAATATTTGCCAATTAAGAAATTTTGTCCTATTTGCTAAAGTAATCCATTGCGATGATAATAAACTTTATTTGTTCGATTGCTAGAGGGAACGGGCTCAACATGTTTAACTCTTACTATGCGAACGAGTAAGGAGCTTTTAAAGTTTGGAGTTCTATATGTGATTGTATGGGTACATTATCATAAATTAGACAATTCTTGCATTCATTTATGAATTTCATCACGTCTTTTTTCATGACTAGCTAATAATAACCCTACCTCATAATTTTAAAAGTTAAAATTTTACCTCTCCTATGCTCTCCACATATGGCAAGAAACACATCTTTGAAAGCGTAATCGACTTTCATTGGAGTTAAGCAACACATATATAGTACGAAATAGCTTCTTCTATATAGTGACCTATATATTATAATATACTAATAGCCATTTTTTAAATCCACTTTACTTCTATGGGATCATACGAAAAGATTCTATTTTCAAGGAACTCAAAATAATGAGTCATCCAAGTTACTCATTATATATTTGAAGAATTTCATTTTGTTCCTCAATATTAGATTTTTGAAGCACCTCTTTCCTATTTCGGACATATTACTCTAGGCAACCGGATGTTGACAATCTTGAAAAGTTGATCGGCTCTCTAATTATCCTTTTTAGGGATATGGATTAATTTCGACCTTATTGAGAAATACAAGATACCTTGACGAGATATTTGGCCAAATACAGGTTATATATTTTGAAATTTGCCAATACTTGATTGACTACCAATTTTTCAATTATCATTTGAAAAATTCTAAAGTTTTAAAAAATTTAGCAGCAAATGAAGGAATGAGCTTGGATTTATAAAAAAATTACTTAAAATCACTTCAAATTCACTTCCTTTTTCCTCTCTCTTCTTTTTCTCTCTTTTTTTTTTCTCTTTCTCTCTCTTCTCTCAAAATTGTATGAAAAATGAGTTGGAAAAGGTTAAAAGTCACTTAAATAGAAAACCGACGACATACGCAAAATAGGCGTGAAGGTTAATTTCAGCCCTTACAAACATCTATTAGATGTGCATTAGGTGCCGTGATACTATAATATACACACACATCAAGTACATGGATTTTATCTCAAATATGTTCATGCGTGGTTCTTGCACCTATTTGGCACTGTCCGAAGCCATCATATTTACTTTTCCTAATCAATTGAAGTTTTTTAATTGAAAATTCATTTAATCATATTAATTCCTGACTAGAATAAATCATATTAAGCACTCGGGTGTCTCAAGGCACACCTAAAGTAGCGCATATGTGCTAATTTTAGTAGGTGCATAGAGACTTTTTGTTTTTACTTATGGTGTTCGAATGCCAACTATAGTATACAAATTTTGAAATGATTTTTAGGTAGATCTAAAATATTAAAACACAAAAAGTGTCAGCAGGAAGAGAGATAAGTAGAAAAGTGAGAAGGGAAAGTTTTTTGGCATTTAGTTGAGACATGATTTGAGTTTCATCATTTGCCAAGCATAGATATATCGTTCTAGTATCGGTTGCACGATGTGTTATTGATTTACTACTCATTTTCTCATTGCATTTTACTGTTATAGGTTACTAGGTATGTTAGGGTTATATTAAACATGTTATTCACAATTATTGTGAAGAGTCCTTCAAGTGGGTTATTTATAACCATTTATAATAAATTTATTAGTTATATTATAATTTTTTCTTTAATTGAAATTTTTTTTCACATTAAACATTATTATACCACCTATGTGCTTGGTTTTATATTTATTCTTTATGTTCAATTGGGAGAAAAGGGTGACTAACTTTAGACAGAAATTCGGGTTTTATTCTGTTATGCTGTAACATGTGTGTTTCAAATCCCAACACCAACTGCCTTAGAAACTCAGCTGGGCAATTATGTAGTATATAGGAGCTCATCAGGGCTTCCACATAATCCCCAAGGGAGCTTCATCGGGTAGGCTCATAATTCGTGCAGGCCCATTTCAGGATTCAATCAGACCCCACCTGAATCCATGGAGTAATTGATCCTGCTCAACTTAGAAACAGTGTTTGTTGTCGAACTTCTGCTTAATCTTAATCTTTAGTTGTGCAGTATCTTCAGATAACGCTTTTCATATATCAAAACACAAGCATGAGAATTAGACGGAAACCCATACTTCAGAAATTGAATTTTCCTTTCAAAGAAATGTACACAGTAAAGCATTTTTCATGAATGAAACAGCTTTTGCTTGTAATATTGATGATACAGCATATGACTCCAAGGATACAACATATTGCAATTGAAGTAACTGGCATAAATATCTGTCCCCTGTCTCTCTATAAGAAGAATAAAGAAGGAAATAGGCCGAAAAACTAAACTTCAAAGAGGATATTCCACTTTTCAGTCTTTATAGAAGTCTGTTCTCTTCTATCGAGCTCTTTCCGCGTTGTGGAATTCCCAGATTGCTGCGAGATTATAGGGCAGAGATTATCACTTGGAACAGTGATTCTTTTCCAGAAGAAAACTATAACAAAGCAAGGAGAAAAAGGGGGAGAAAGAAAAAGAAGGAAACTCAAACTAGGATTTGTGCTAACTAAGAGATGCAACAAACAATGATGGCGGCCTGGGCCAGCAATGGAGTTGTTTCACATGATCAATAATTGTGTCAATCAACTAAACACAAATATGACCCTCTAAATAAATGGATAGCACAATACAGATATGTATAAACCCATTTAATAAATAAGTTATATTCGTATGACACAAGACATAATACGTTAGTTTGATATGATAAAGCATGCTTATATTATGTGGCCCATTACACGTTTACTAAACAAAACTTGTATGGATAAATGTATTTAGTTATATTAGTTAATCATCGTGCTTACCCAACACTTAAACTAATAGTGTCATATTGTATTATTTTTAGGTTATGTGTCAACACAAAATATGACAAGATTATTTTGTGTTATAAACATGTCGACCTATTAATGAGACGAACCTATTTAGTATAAACTCAAATCCTCTTATTTCGTATCTTGATTGTGTTGTGTTCTCATGTCGTGTCTAATATTTGTCCAGTAGAACAATGAACTGAAACTGAATTCAACACTAACCTTGAGGCACCGGTTAGTTTGGGCATCACAAATGGGATAATTGCGAGGGCAGCAATGGCGGTGGTCATTGCAACATACGGCAGATTCCAATTGGCAACACTTCCATGACAGGCAAAACCCCAACAAGCGCCGCGTGCAGCAGCAGGTTTGATCTTCTGCACATGAAGAAAACAGATCACACTTAGTGGGAGCTGGATGAGGCGAGGGTGGTGGGTTAGGGTCGGTTTTGGTGGGGTAGGACGCCAGCTGGTTGATCCCGCAGATCCCTTCAGAATCTTGAGTATTCCTCAGCATGTGAATGTAGCCGTTCATCCCCCAGTGGGTCCCCCAAGAATTCTTCACTATCCAATAATCGACACCGTTTTCTGAGCCATATCCGACAATCAGAACAGCATGATCTAAAGAAGTTGAGCAAGGACCAGTGAATATGCCCTGCATGAGCAAGTACTAATTAAGTGCTAAAAGACTATACGAGGACTCAGTCAAAGAAAAGATAAATAAAGATAAAAGACTATTCAACAAGTGTTGCATCATATTTTTTGCCGAATTATAATAGACTTGAAGTCATAGCAATAGTTTCTGCCATAAATTATAGAAATTCCCGTAGAATCTGTGAACTTTGCAAATAGCACTAAATCATCTCGTTATTTATGAGATTTTTTAGATATCATCTTCTCTAATTCAAGTTGATCTAAGACAAAATACGAAGAAAACTACTATGAATTTAAAAATAAGTAATAACAATAAAAGAGAAAATGGAGAAGTAGATTATATAACTTTGGTTACGCAATAGAACGTATTTGGAAAATTACTCACCCTACAAAGAAACTTATTCACCATTGGATAGTCTCTTAGGGAGTCACAAGTGTTGGGATTCACTCATCAACAGATGACTATCAAATTTGATAGTCTCCTTAGGGATTCAGTTACGTAAATACTGGGGCTCATTCACAACGAGAGGACCATCATACTCTTAGGGAAGCAGAGCTTAGAACTCTACTTTTTTCTTTTCTTCTTTATTCTACCAAAAATGTAAGCAAACACTACAATTTATAGGAGAGGCTGCCAAAATATAAAATGGATATGGGTTTAAGCTACATTAATTGGGGGAAAGATGGTGATGATGATGAAGTCCAAGAGGGCCTTAAGAGATTGCCCATTATTGAGATTCCCTCCTTTATTAATGGCCACGTGGCTGCATGGCTAGAAAGGTGGTTGCTAATCACTTAAAAATTGCGCTTTATTGATGGCTGCATCAGTCCTTCGACACACTTATCTCTGTATTTTCCGCTTGTCTTTTGTTGGTGGGTAATTTCTTTTGGGGGGCGGGGAGGAGAATTGCTCCATCTGTATCAGTGAGAGCCGTAGGGAGCTGATCAGAACCAACCTTGGAGTACAACTGAAATGCTCTTTCACTACCGCATATGCCTACACTTACAGGCTGAGCTGCTACCACTCTTAGGAGTTCTTCCTCATTATTAGGAGGGATATCCACGTAACTGTCAATACTAACCACATGCCTTTTCAACTGCAAAACGGGAAAACAAAATTAGACCATTATTGGCTAAACGACAATAACTTTTTTTCCTTTTTGATCATTTATTGTAATGTTACGGGTATGAGAAAATCAAATGGGGGATGATGCCTTTTTAGAAATTAGAATAAGCAATTGAACATTAGCAGCAAACCTAGTAATCTCATAGGTTCAGCTTCCAAACTGCTGAAGTAAACATAAGAAAAGTCCATTCTTCTCTTTGTACCTCTGCATCCAAGATGACAAGAACAAGAAAATGTTGTGGGGAAGCTTCTCACAGACGAATCTGAAATGCACGCTCAAGTATTGCTCCCAAGGTTCACTAGCAGTGACTCAGATGGCATCAGGCTCTTACGACCTACAGTCTCAAGCCTACCTCTAGACTACACAATCAAGAAATACCCCGCCGTTTTATTAAAAATCATTTTCCTGTACTCTACCAATCATGGATGAAAATATAGGAATCTGAGTCGATAACAGAATTGGTCATGGTTATATCGATACTAGATATATTAGGCAATACATATTAGTATCAGATGTATCAAAAATTTTTTTATTAAAATCGTAAGTTGACAGATAAATATCGGCTGATATATCACAATGTAATGCCAATATAGCAAGTTGGCAACATATCGGGAATTTGTCATTGTATTAGGAAAAATTGGTCTTGGAGGGCCCTGATACCGACATATATCAGCCTATATACCGATTATTGGCCGATATTTTCAACCAAGTTGTCAATTCAAGTTGCTTTCCAGATGGAAAACCCCAAGATCAACCAGGCTGCACTTTACTCTCTCTTTTGCCTTCTATTTATATTTTTTGGGGAAAGGGATGTTAGTATCTTGGATTTCTTATTAGCTAGAATTCATTAGGGCAGATTTTGAAGCATCCCAATGAAACGTATGAGTTAAGAAGGGTATTAAGAAGAGAAGGCTGCAACAAAAATGATCACTGACCTTGTTTTTATTGCAGCTTCTTTGACTACCTTGATATGGGTAATCTTCCTCGGTGTCAATCCCATGATTATCTATGATAAATTGGTATGCATAATCCATAAGTCCACCTCCGCAGCCACTGTCATATGACGTATCACAATCAATCAACTCCTGCTCAGAGAGGCTGACAAGAGATCCCGTTTTGATCTTATTAATGCCCTCGATAGCCCCCGTGGCTGAGAAAGACCAACAAGCACCTGGAAGAAACTATCAGCCAATAAAGACCACTTTTCACAAATAATTACTGTTTCTTACTCTCCATAAAAACTATATGCCGACTATAAAAGTAGATGAATTTAAACCCATAAAAGCAGACACTGAGACAATCCACAACTGTCAAAGACAGCGTCCCTTTCTTTTGTTTATAAGTTTATCAAAAGTTGATTACAATAAACAAATGGGGCTCCATTTTGTATCTGGTTTGCGCTTACAAATAGCCTGAGTTGCTACGGTGTACTTGTACCTGAAGAAGCACATAAATGGACATGTGGCACATTATTTTCCTAAAAATAGGATATAATACACTAGCGACATCATGGTGAAGTTGATTGATCAGTCTATTTTTCAATCACATAATTACTTATAGCCTAGGGGCAGTGCCATCAAAAACAAAATGAATTGGAGAACACACGATACCTTTTATGCACCTCATGACGTGCACGTCATAAAATTGCACATGAGGTGAAGTTGACCAAGCCCATTCCTCGAAAGAAGTTTCTATGAGATCCCTATCTACCCAAATTTTCTAGTTCCACCAATTTATTAATGCAGGAATAATTGAAAAAACATTATAATTTTCACACTAAACAAGCTCTTAAAACTCCATACTCATGCAAATGGCATATTTATAATCTATAAGATCCCTCTCCCTTGCTTTATTTTTCTTGTGTAGGGAGAAATAGCCACCAAAAATACTTTCCTAATCTCTCTCCAAATCTAGTTGGAAGAATTTTACACCTCAAACTCACTACATATTTCATGAGTAATGGGTCAGCATAACTAGCTCTGTCTAACAAGAGAATATGTTTTGGAATTTTTGATAATTAGCACAAATCAAGTGTATTAAAAGATCTCTTTTTGCAAATTGAACCGAAAACTTTTGTCAGCAATGTATCCCTTTTTTTGGAAATTAAAAAGAAGCCAAAACTAGCCTCCAACATGTCCCAATTAAATATATAATTAAAAACATATTAGAAAATACCATGTCGGTGCTGGCTTAGTTTCAGACCACCAAGCACCACCCTAGAGGAAATGTTTGTGCTTCCTATCAAACTATAAGATCTCTCTATTCCTCTCTCTACTACTTTTCTTGTAAGAAAAGTAGCAACCAAGAATACTTCTCTAATCTCTCTCCCTGTTTTCTTCCGTGAAGAATCTTAAACAACTCCAAAATCTATCCCTCCATTTTTTTTTATAAATAATGGGATCAAAATGCATTTGAAAGAAGAATCGTTCAACATACTATGTTTTGGATTTTTTGCTAGTTAGCACAAAACTAAGCTTTTTCTTTTTAATAAATGAAAAGTATGAAAAATGTTTCCCCAACATGTCAGAACATATTTGTATTATCGATAGAGATCCCTAGTGTGTACTAATTAATATGAATTTTCATACATATTTGAGCAATCTAACACGAGTCAGAGCATAATGGTATCACACATAAGGTGTTCGTGCTTCCCAGATTGTATCTAATGCCCCCATTTGAATTAGGACGAATATCTGCAAAGTTTAACTGCAATCTGTGAATGCTAATCTCATCTATGTCACTATTTTGCTCATGATCAGCTAATTACCCCAACTGAAGCCAATGATCTTCTTCTAGGACCATTGAACTAATACTGAAAAACCTACTGAGCTACTGCACTATTTGCTACACTGCAAACCAATTCTAAACATCTAAGTATTCTTCTCTCATTAACACTTCTCCTTTCCTGCCTAACACTTGATATGCAAAACTCAAATCTCATGATCCTCTTTTCAGCTAAACTCAAATTTGCGTGTCACATAACTGTTGCTGCAGTCCAATTTTTCACCCTATAAACCTAATTACTTTTACCCAGGCTAAAAGCAACCTTGTCAGTTATTTATCTTCACTTCTGAAATGGTAAACTCCACTCTAGAAAAAATTTGGCCAAACATAGTTTTTGACACCAACAGATGTTGACTCCACAAAGAGGTAAACTGAGCCTTTTTAATGGTCTCAAGTGATGTTATAATTTGGAGCTTCTTTGAACACCTTCTAACAAGTTGAAAAGAGAAATTATTGAACTTCTACTTCCAAAAAAATGGTGGTCCAGTCCACACACTCTCACAAAGCTAACTGATAACAGAAATCCATCCCACAAACCTAACTGATAACAGAAATCCACATATTCCCCATATCTCTCCAAATCTCATATATTACAAATCTCAGCAAATGGATAGCAAGATCAAAGACAATCAGCCACAGTAGGAATTCATGCATTAGCAAATCAACCCTTGTAAGGAATAGCAAATCCTTACCTTAAGCATGTATTAGCAATTCAAATTGTGTCCTCATAAGCAAGACTGTGTACTTTCCCCTCCAGGGCACAACATTTTTCAATAAGCAGAAATCAGTTTTGTTTTTATTTATGCTATCAGGGAAGCGAAAAAGCCAAGGCCATCTTAGATCCTTTTTTTTTCCAAACTTCACACTTGCTCTTATGGCTTCCTTTATGTTGAACGTTGGAAATTATTTTATCCTCAACCTTGACCCTGACAATTATCTTCTATGGCATGAGCAGTTTTTTATCCTCACAGAAAGCCAGGATCTTATTGGTATCTTAACTGTTACCACGACAGTCGCTCCTTTGCATCTGCATGTTCCTGAAGGCTCTGATGATGGATAAAAGACACATAATCCTGCACATGTTACATGGAAACAATCTGATTGTCTCCTTCAAAGATGGCTAATATGGACTCTTACTAAAGAGGCCCTTGGACTAGTCATCGGCTTGGACACAGCTGCCAAATTTAGACAGCACTTACCAAAGAATATACACAGTCCTCTTAAGAATGAGAATTTTAATTGCGCCAAGAATGCTTCTCTATGCATAAATCTTCTGCCCTATCCCTCAACAATTACTTATGAAAGTTTGAGCATACTTGTGATAGCATTGCGGGATTGGAAAGCCATTGGAAATGAAAGAGAGTTTCCCTTTACTCAACGGTCTAGGATCCCAATACGAAGGATTCATCACTGCCATGTTAAAACCTCCAATGCCCTCTATGCTGAAGTTGTTCCACTTTAGCAAAGCTTTGACATTTTCCACCATCTGCATGCATCAGAACTCAGCATATATGCTGCCTTCTATAACAATAAACAGAAGGGATCACGTTATCCCAATAATAGACGAGGAGGTCGCAACACAAATAAGCAATATTCTTTCAAAGGCAGAGGTTATTCTCATCAAACCAACCGTGGCCTTGAAGGAAAATCTCAGGTCACGCAATCTCATAATGCCGCAAATAGTGATCCCCTGCAGAGTCAGATCTGCAAAAAAGATTGGACATGAAGCTCTCAAGTGCTGGCATCGATTCAATGCAGCCTATCAAGATACTCACATCTCTGAAACTCTTGTATTGCTCACTATCAACATTACCATTAAACACAGATGGATGATCAATACTGGAGCCTCAACTCATATGACCTCTAATGTAGGTATTCTCTATAATTTTCGTCCATATACTGGATCCAATCAGGTAATGGTAGGTAATGGGAATCTAATGCCAATCACTCATATTGTGTGAGACTTATATCGATACAGAACCACTTTACCTCATTCTCATATCTGTTTTACTTGTTCCTGATCTTGAACACAATTTCTTATCTGTGGGTCAATTAACTTCTCACTACCCTATTAACTATGAGTTTTTTTTTATGTTGGTTTTGTTATTAAGGATTGAATAATGAATCACGTCCTGTTGAGAGTCCAGAAGCAGGGTAATCTTTACACCTTCCAAGCACCACACCAAGCATTATTTTCTACTTGGGACCAAGCAGTCAACCACAACTTATGGCACCGGCAGCTAGGACACTCTCAATGGTTGCTTTTTCTCGTTTGAAGGCCTTGGTTTAATAAAAGTAGTTGGGTCAAACAACCCTACTATTTGTGATAGCTGCTAAATGGGAAAATTTAATTGTTTACCTTTTCTTACTTCATCTAGTAAAATTAAGTATGGCTCACTTGAAAATTTGCATTGTGATCTTTGGGGTCCTACCCAACTCAATCTTTCGACAAATACTTATACCATGCGATTTTAACTGAGACTACAATAGATTCATTTGGTTTATTCCGTTAAAACAAAACTCTAATTTTTATGCTTACTTTTGTGACTTTGTGAAATATGTTCATTGTCAATTCTCCATCCACATTAACTGTTTTCAGTATGATGGAGGAGGTGAGTTCATTAGTACTACATTTGAAAGTTTTTGGAAGGCTGGAAGTATTATCCATCAGATATCTTGCCCATATACTCCAGAACAAAATGATGTTGTAGAAATACGTCATTGGAATATCCAGGAATTTGGTCTCACTATGCTTTTCCACAACAGCATGCCTAAGCGTTTATTGGTAGAAGCCTTTTCCACTGCTATATTCCTGATCAGCCAGACTCCTTCTCACACTCTCGATAACACCACACCGTTCTAATTGCAATTCCTTGTGCATCTTTGGCTCAAAGTGTTGTCCTTATCTATGGACAAATCTAACAAACAAATTTGATCCTAAGTCTTCACTTCACATTTTTCTAGGCTATAGTAGCAAACATAAAGGCTATAAATGCTTCTATATGCCTACTAGACAGATGTACATGTCTAGACATGTGGCATTTGATTAACAATAATTCCCTTTTAAAAAGCTTGGGAGCCTTCATGCATCCTTAACATCCTCAGGTCTGGTATCTACCTTCATTAAGTGTTTGGAATCTGTGGTTCCTTATCCCCTAACGCTGACCTCCTCACAAGGTGCACATCACTCCACACATCATTTCCTGTCCACACTTGTCTCACATGATTTGGAACTGTCGTCCCTATGTTCTTTTGTAGCAATTAAGTCCCTACAAACAACCTTCCTGTCCCCACCTCCTGAAGCTGCCCCTCTTGTGGCTTCCCCAACCTGCCACTGCCCCTCTTGTACCATCAACTTCAACGTCACTCACAATGCTCACCTGCTTTCAAGCAGGTATTTGCAAACCAAATCCCAAATACACCAATTTACACGCAATTATTTCTATGCCACAGGAACCTAGAAGCATCCACCTTGCCCTAAGTCACAAAGAATGGATCCGTGCCATTCATGAGGAACTTGCAGTCTTAGAGAAAAACAATGCTTGGACCTTTGTTCCTCGTACTCCTACCATGCATGTTATCAGCAATATATGGGTTTTCGAATGCAAACTTGATGCTCATGGCAAGCTTGCTCGCCTTAAGGCACACCTTGTAGCCATTGGCTACCATCAACTTAACGATATTGACTTTGTTGAAACTTTCTTCCCTATCACTAAATCCATTATTATTCAAATGGTCTTATCTATTGCTCTTGTTTACAGTTGGGATATTTGACAACTAGATGTTAAAAATGCGTTTCTCCATGGCTCCCTCCAAGAAACTGTGTTTATGAGCATAGTCAGGCTTTGAAGACTCTTCTTTTCCTGATCATGTTTGCAAATTAACTTGTGCCATATATGGCTTAAAACAAGCCCCACGAGCCTTGTTTGACTGTTTTAGTTCATTTTTACTTGAGTTTGGCTTTTCTTGTTGCATCTCTGACCCTTTTTTGTTTACTTTTTGCCCAACTAAGTCTACTATGTTTCTCCTCTTATATGTTGATGGCATCATTCTGACTGGCTCTAATACATCTGTTTCAGAGGCGTTTGTTCAAGCTCTGCATCACGAATTTGATATAAAGATTTAGACCCCTTATATTATTTCGTCGGCATACAAGTCAAACGTAATTTTGATGGCTTATTTTTTTTTATCTCAAACACAATATCCCTTGGACAGTTGCTATTGGGCCCAGATGACAGATTGTAAGGCTATTGTAACTCCCATGATGCCAAAACTAAGCAATTGGACTCTTATCCAACTTTCAAGGATCCTTGTCTCTGTTGCAGTTTGGTCAGCGCCCTTTAGTACCTCACACTCACACAACTTGACTTGGCATTTAGCATCCACAATGTTGCTCAATACATGCACAATCCCTCTCAGGCTCATTTTCAAATGGTCAAGCACATTCTTCGATATGTTCATGGGACCATCACTCTTGGGTCTCAACTCTTCTCAAACATCTATCTTGGCCTCTATGTTTTTGTTGATGCCGATTGGGCTGGCTGTCCAGAGACACTCCTCTCCACTACTGTTCTTTGCACATTACTTGGTCATAACTGCATCTCATGGACAACAATAGAGCAGCCTACTGTCTCTTGCTCTAGTGCTGAAGCCAAATACTGGAGTCTAGATCACACTATAGCTGAGATCACCTAGTTGGCTACTTTATTGTGTAAACTCAGCATCCCCTTATTCAAGACACCCCTACTTCTCTGTGGCAACATTGGTGCTCTAAGTCTCGCGTGCAACCCTATACTCCACTCTTGAACCAAACATATTGATATCAACTACCACTTTGTATGAGAGTGAGTTGTTTTGGGTCTCATTCAGACAAGTCATGTAACATGATTGATGTTCTAAACGCTCTTCAGCTGGCTAATATGTTCATAGAAGTGCTCTCTCAAGGTCAATTACTCTGTACCGCAACCAAACTGAACCTTCTTCAGCCAGGGGTGATAATAGAAATCCACAAATTCCCCAAATCTCTCCGAATCCCACATCTTTCAAATCTCAACAAATGGATAGAAAGATCAAAGACAATCAGCCACAGTAGGAAATCATGTATTAGCAAATCAGCCCATTCAAGGAATATCAAATCCTTACCTTAAGAAAGCGTGTATTGGCTGTTGGAACTGTGTCCTTACAAGCAAGACTAATGTCCCTTCGGGAAAAGCATTTCTTAATAAGCAGAAATCTGTTGTGCTTTTCTTAACTAACCCCCACAATATACACGCTTTGTGTAATGAGTCCTCTATTCCTAGAAAAAAAAAGATCCAGATTTACGTACTTCATTATAATTCTTTAAAAAAGAGAGGAAAACAGCCTCATTGAACAAGAATCATGCAAAAAGATAGCCAAGCCAGACAAAACAATGCAACGTGTTCCCCACACTACTATAGGAAGCCCGTGAATTCGCAAGGCACCAATAGGATTTGATTTCTAAATGTCAACGAAAAACACAGTCAAATTGAAGTTAATATCAAACAAAACACAAGTCTCAAACAGTCTTGCTTTAACACATGATTGAATTATCTGGGCAAAGGTCAAAACTAACACCAGAAAACCAAAAGACAAAATCAAACCATAGAAAGACTAAAAAAGGCAGCAGATATGTAGAAATTTAAGACTGACAAACCACAACTTCCTTGATCCTTGATATTAGTGACAGCTCCTTCCTTCCTCCAATCAACCGATGTCGGAATATCGGACAACGAACCCGGTTGACTAACCGGCAGAGGGTTCATCCGTATCAAATTATCGGCCAGGGAGAGTCCCAAACCCAATTTGGAGACTCTGAATTCTTGATGGGTCAAATCAGCGAAGGCATTGAGGTCAAGAGTATAAGAAGAATTGCCCAAATTGTTGTGGCTATTAACGAAGGCCAAGTTGTCACCAAACACTTGAAATCTGTACTGTTTTTCTTGTTCGGATGAGTAATTCTTACCATGGTGTTTACACCAAGCGTCGAAGAGATCAGAGGTTGATACTGAAGAAGATAAAGAGAGAGAAATAGGAAGGTGGGAGATATGATAAATTAGCAATAGCAGAAACAATCCAAGCGAACCCATTGGAGAGAGAGGAGCAGGTATTTTTGTCAGCACTCTGTCAAACTACTCTTTTTCCCCGTTTGTGATTATGGGAGGGGATTTGGGTTGGGCAACTTGGAATCTTGGTTTATCATCCAGACTCTTCGTTTCAGTGGCAGCAATCCAAATGGGTTTAATCAGTTGGATGTTAAAAATTCTGAAAAACGTTTTTGAAAGTAATAATATCATCAAATTTGGCATCAAGTTTGTCCTTTTTATGATATTATATAACTTAGATTTAAACATAATAAATGTCAATCTAAATTACTCATTTTCTTAAGTCGAGCACATCCAAAAAGGATCCAAATCCAAAAGAAAGTTATAAAGATCAAGTCAAAATAAAATATACATTTGACATATAAGAAATGGAAGTATAATCTAGCATATAAGAATATGTAATATATTGAAATAACATTTGACATTTCTAAAAAAAGTTGATAAAATATAAGTTTTATTAAACAATACGATATTACTCAATGAAAATTACGGGAATGATATAATTAGTCTTTATCTTAAGAGACACAAGTAATCAGTAGCCAACTCCATCTAACAACTATTTTTGCTCTGTAGCCTATAAATATGTCATTAATTTACAGTTACAAAGTTTTCGACTAGATTTCAATTAGATCACCTCATTTGAATCCAAAAAATAACTAATTGAGAAAAAAAATTAAACAAAAAAACTATCCTGTATTCAAGAAGAGAGAGAATAGAGCATTTTACTCTCATTTCAACATTCAGCTCCACAGGTCATCCATCTTTTATTAAGCTCCACAGGGTGCTTAACTTTTCCACATCAAACTGTTTTACACAAGATTCTTACATTTGAATTCATAGACCGGATAATATATATCTTCTAATTTTATTTAAGCAAATAATGATTTCAGTATTGGAGGAGTTTATTTAGAAAACAATCTAGACATTATGAGTTTAGCAGTCTATGGGCTGGTCTAAAACTCAACCTGCTGAAGAAATAAGAGCCTAGGTAGCAACGGCCCACTAAACGATCACCCGAGTCAAAGATCTAGAAGGTGCTACATTTGGCCTAAATGGGTCGAGTTGAGACTGTCCAATGGTAAATGGACAATTATGGTTAAACAATGATCTACCCTATCGGTTATTCCTTCAACTTAACAATCAATAACCTTTACAACTTAGCGCATGATTGTAAACAACTGTGACCAACATACTAACCGCATGATTGCTAGGATAAGAATTGCAAGTGATAGACGCATAAGCACGATCCCTCACAGTGGCAGAGCTATAACACCCAGAGACGGTTGAACCGGTATCCGCTCTATAAATATATCTTCTCCTCCAATTGAGAAGGGATTTCGGACTTCTGATCCTCTTTTCTTGATCAACATCTATTAATCGACCCCCGTTCAGAAACAAAAACGATCAGACAAGCAAAATACTACTATCTAACGAGTGTATCTATCCATTAGTTACTCTCTGATGAGTGCATCTTTCTCTTAAAGCCACTTTCTAACGAGTGTATATATTTTTGAAGGTTACTCTCCGATGACTGCATCACAAAAAGTCACTTCCTCTGTCAGTACATCATCTCAAAGCCGCTCACTCCTTCGAGCTTACTAAACGGAGCCCAATCATTCATCCTACACTCAATCCCCATATATATTTGCATCTACGCATATTTCTCATCTTATCTTTCTCTACCCGTTAGAAAGATTATTGACTTGAGCGTTCGAATATATATCGCAGAGTAAGTCCCGCATTCCTCTGATTTTTTATTTGTTAGTTGTGGTGTGTAGAATCCAAATTCAGAATAACGAAAATCAGACCCGATTCCAATCGAATTTTTGAATAACGTGATTTCCTAATTTGTTCAATAATTCAAATTTAAAGATGTATAAAAATCTATTGATTTTATTATTTGTGAAGCGTAAGATTAAAATCATAGGATGTAGACTTGGAGCCCACATTAAATTATCGTCACTCTAAGTAGGGTGTCTGTATAGATAAATATCAAAATTGATAGGAAAAATCATTGAAACTTGTTAGATTTTTCTAAAAACATTGGGTATTATCTCTTTGATCATAGCAAAAATGGGGTCATCAATTCTAATATATCTATAATTGCTAGCTCTTATAGTTAGAATACACATTTTTTGAGCCACCAAATAGATTTGAAGTAGAATCATGTTAGGTTTTTATAATTTTACATAATTTGTGAAGAAAAAATATCCTTTTGGTCTAAAACAAATAGCAATATTAAAATATATTAAATTTATTTTATAATTATGATAGTTAAAATTATTAAAATAAAATCATGTTAAATAGAAGAGGATATGAAGTGAAATTGTCTTAATGTTTTTTAATCTAGATATTACACTAAAGGAGAAAAATTTATGAAAGATAAGAAAAATAGATAAATTTTTCTTTCTATGTAAAATAAAGTACAATAAAGATAAATAAAAAAGGGCTTGTGCCTTTAGATTTTACACTTTTTTTAATATTAAATAAAACATCTGCAAATATTACTAAAAATATAAAAATTATTATTATTGATTTTAATTGCCCTCATCTATGTACATATATTCCAATAACATATGAGAAAAATATATCTTTACAAATTTTATTTATTTATGCTTTTCCTCTATTTATCGTATACCTTATTTTATAAGGATTAAAAATAGTTCATTTGCCTTTTTTAACCAAATTTAAATATTATCAGCTTAGATGATCACCCTTTTGATGGAAGATTGGTTGAACCAGGCGATAGGATTTCGACCACGATGCTGGTTGAAGAAAAAAGAATAATTTTAAAACTTTATTTATTTTAAATTCAAATAGTTTGTTTAAATTATGGAAAAAAATACGCAAAAATCATTCAAATGTATATTGTTTGGCCCCAATACAATGGCCCATAAAAACACGGCCCGAGATCAGAAAGCCCAGAAGGCCACGCGGCTCAAAAGGACCAGAAGTATAGGAAGGCGTCTGAGAGACCGAGACCAGAACAACAAAAGAATTCCTGAGAAGGTTCGAGGACAACCTCACTCACGGCCGAGAACGTCAACTCAGCGAATATTCGCCGATTTTCAGAAAGTCTGCAGTTACAGACTGGCATCTCTGCAGGGCACGCCTGGTCAGATCACGGCTGGCATCAAGGCTCTGTGCCACCTAGCGCGCTCAAAGCCTGCGAGCCATTACCTTTTAC
>JAOVVI020004069.1:0-18152 GCA_028571085.2 Nepenthes alata | reverse complement strand
ACTCGGAGAACGGAGCCGGATCAACGCCATCCCGGAGCATCCGAATCTGTTCGAAGTCGGATCTAGGTACGCATCAGAATCTTTAGACAATTAAAATAAATTATTTTAGCTCAGCGCCTTATAAATTATAATAATTTGATTTTTTTTTCAAGATATTATTATTATTATACTTATTATTTTCTACATAATATTTTAATCTTAATAATAAAAAATTATTCAATAAAAACATATTACACTAAAACTATTACAGTCCTTAAAATCATTGAATTCACCAGAAAGGAAATTGAATAAATTGAAAATTAATAAATAAAATTATATATCTTTTTTGTAACAATTGGATCTCCTATTATTCAGATTGATTAAAAATATTTAATTTAATATGAATTAATCTATGTTAAATGGATGGTGCACACCCAATTATAACTTATACTTTTGGTAAAGATCTGTACAGAATTTTTTAATAAAAACATTGCAATTAGATCACAACAGTGAAAGATTCAATACTTAATTAATTTAATTAACATTAAATCAATCAACATTCGACTTCTGATATTGCAAGAAAATTCAGTTTATTGGCAAATTAATCAACAAAAATAATTATTTTTTCAATAATTGACCAAAATGATATTATTTTTTGTAGTGATGTTCTATGTTCAAAATATTTTAAGCCATTCTCTTGTGTTATGATTTTAAAACCTTTAGATTCAAATCCAATGAATTAAATATTTTGATTAACAAGATTATAATTATAATTTTTTTAACTTTTAAAAAATAAAAATATATAAATTATTAGATTTACATCCAACGATTCCGAGATTGTAACACAATCCCCATTCTCATGTTGGGGTTGGGGCATAATGACTAACAATAGGCAATGGTGGTTAGAAGCATTATTGACTAATTACAGTATTGGATGAAATTTTGAATGGGTATTTGGAAAGTAATTATAAGTTTTGTATAATTTCTAAAATGGGACTTATATTTTTAAAAATTAAGTTATTTTACATAATCAAACATAGATTTTTTCGTGAACATTAATCTATTTTCTATAGTAACTAGTACATAAACATGTAAAATATATTTTCCTATTTTTTAAAATATAAAAACATAATAATATATATTTGATGTGTATTGAATTCAAATTTCGAACGGGTTCGGATCGAGTTATCCGTTGAATTTCGGTCTTCGTTCGCCAAGTTTGGGATCCTGTACACTACAACTTAAAATGAGAGGTTAAACGACGGTAAGATTTGATTTCATTAAAAATATTACGACGCTCAAAACAGTAATAAGCATTTTGAGGATGAGAAAGTAAAATGCAATGAATGAAAAGATGAATACTTGGAGTGTGTTTAGGAACGTTGGTGGGAGGTGCACTTGTGGAGAGAGTTGCTTGAGTTAAAGATGCTTGTAGAAAGTAATTTTTTTTCAATACTTAGTTCGCAGGAAACCAATAGCTGAGAGAAAATGTGCGAGCATTGGGAAGCTTGAGGGCTTGAAGAGTTTCTATAAGCCTTAGCTTGCTTGATGGCGTTTTGTATGCAAGAGAGAGTATGCTTGTGGAGTGAAACTCCATGGCCTTTTATAGCGGCGGGTCTCTACTGCTTTTTTAGGTGACGAGGCGGAATACTCACATTCTGTGGGGATCGTTACATTTCTTGTGTGAATGTGAGTGTCATTATTGGTTGTAACGGTAAAAAATATAGATCCCTTTCTTTCCACTCATGGTAACCGTTAGGATTTCCTCTGTAAATTGCACACCGATTCGTCCACTTTTTTCTCGAGATGCACTCTGATTCTGGGAGGTTGCCATTATAGCGGAGGTTTCCTTTTTCGAAGATGTGGAGAATCAGGGCAGACGACCATTGAGACTTGGGAAGGCACATTTGGGCTGATTTAGACGTGGTTGCGTTTATCTTAGGTTGCGACGGGTCTACTTACCGTTCCTCCGATCAATAGAAACGTTGACCGTCCCAAGTACAAATATATCGTCATTGATTTTGGGCCACTTACGTCTTTTGGACTAGCCCACTATCGACGTTTCATCAATATTATTAAATAAAAAAATATTATTTATATATTTAATTATATTAAAATTATTAGTTTTATATAAAAATAAAAAATAAAAATTAAAATATTATAAGAATTGGAATTATTTTTAATAATTTTAATATAAATAAATAAATAACTAAATAATAGTAAAGCCGTTTCCTCGTCCCTTCGCTCCGCGCACACCTCCCCACCCCCACAAAATCAAAAATTGACTGCATCGATTCCGTCGCCTTCTTCAGCCGTTGCTGAGCTGATTTCTATCAGCGCAGATGGCTTCTCTCACATTCACCAGCCATGTCTCGACGTCACGGCCTTTGTGGAAACTGTCCGTTCTATTTTCGTCGCCGTCGACGATCCTGATTCGGAGACGACAGGCGGATCTTTCTCCGCCACCGAGCTTGGCTCGGAGTCTATGGAGTTTGAAGGATCGAAGGTGGTTGCAGAATGAGGTTGTTATCGTAAGAGCTGAAGTTGAGGGCAGAGGCTCCTCCTCCTCTCCCGTCCGGCAAGAACCCAATTCCAAGGAGCAGCTACAGGTTCTTCAGTAACTGTCTTCACAAATTCTGGTTTTCTTGTGGTTCTTGAGAGTGGTTTTAGTTTATGAGGGGTTCAATGTGTGTGTAACTGGAGTTAATCGTGAAAGTTTTGATCAAAAGAGTTGATGGTTTCAGTGTCTCTCATTTCGCGTGTCTGATGCTAATCTCATTCGTTAAATTTGTGTTAAAATAGTGATATCGGCTGTTAGATTGAGTGCAATCAGTAGAACTTGGAAGTCTAGGATTTTTTCAAATTGGTGATAAATAGTTCTCTCACAGCTTCTGATTCTAATGTAAAATCCCCTTTTTATTGTAATTGAGTTTTATCGAAATATAGATTAGCGCCAATGAGCCTTAGCTCATACGGCATCTTTCCCTTCTCCCCATTCTAATTGCTTAGGTTCAACTCTACTCAGGTCTTCATATTTGGTTGTAATTTCCTTGACTGGCTGTCATTTGGAGAGAGAGCTCTGAAATCCTTCTCGTTGACCATTTTTGTTAATGTCAAGTCGAATTTTTCTGAAAAAAATATAATACATGGTGGATCCATTTCTGAATTTTTCTGCTGCTTGATGAGGACATCTATTGAGTGGAATCACTACCTTAAAATCTGATGTGTCCTTGATCTGGGTTACTGGCCGATTAGGGTGTCGCTTGGTCTTCGCGTCAAACTAAAACGGGTCCAGTCATCATCATTTCGGCCTAAATTTTGTACACCACAACTAAAAAATAAGAGGTCATAGGATTGACGAGACCTGTTCCCCAGTTTATCTTTCGACATTCAAGTCAGTAATGTTCCTCAAAAGATGGAAAGATGCAGGAATAAGAGATATGCGTGATGATACAAGAATGTGGATTTTGCGTTTGATTTGGAGGTTGCGCTTGACGTGGAGCGGCTTTGATATTGTGGGAGCAAGAATCGTGGAGGAATTCTTTAGAGGCTCTTTGGAAAGAGAGAGGTCTCTTGATAACTCTTGAATGTGGGTGTTTACTGGTGTGTCTGAGCATTAGTGTGATCATGCTCTTTGGAGCCTGCCTCAAAGGTTTTTATAACCTTTAGGCCAGCTCAGCCTTGCTTGGGTGCCAAGGCTATCCACAAGCTGGCTTGCAGATTTAGCAAGCTGGCACGGGGATCGTGGGTGCCGATTAGAGCAACCATGATCAATTAAGAGGATCCCTTCCTTCTTCGAGGAGATACTGAATGCGATGGATATTGGAGTTACCATTATAAGAGATCCACTGAGTTGGGAGTTGTTATTAGGAGTGATCCGTTGAGTTGGAGTTGTCATTCCTGGAGAGATCGCGATCGGGGGCAATATTTGGGGTGCCAGGCTGGCTAAGGCAAGCAATCTCCAGCACGCGGGAAGATTATTGTAGACTGCCCGGATTGGGCTGAGGCCAACTTAGGCTGAGGCCGACTTGGACTGTCCGGCGGGCTAGGGCACTGTTTGGATCAATGAAAACGTTGATGGGCCCCAGGGCCTGTGGGCCGGATGCCTTTTGGATCCGCTGCTAAGTACGTGGGCTTTCGTGTTGGGCTGACCCATTCCTACTGTTCCCATCAGAATCCATTTTTATTTCCATTTCCAATTAGTTTTATCTATAATAAATAATAAAGCCTCATACCATGCTAAGTTAGTCTTTTAAATGAATCCGTAATCATGATCTCACATGATTTAGAGCAATATCTTCCAACGGCATAAATAATAAATCGTTTTTAACCACATTACTCAATTTTTTTCTATTTAAACTTATTCTTTTTTGTCTCCAATCACAATCAACCCGTGTTCCCTTAGAGTTGTATCTTTTGGCCTACATTTTGGAGATTGAACTATCTTAAATATCATTATCTTATCTTATCTTCTATAGGTGCAACTTTTACATATTTACGGATGTCATCGTTTTGTATAGTCTTTTAGTATGAGTACACTCATTCATCTCTGTAACACTTAACTTTTATTCATTGTTGATTAATTATAAAGTATGGCATGTCTATTAATCATATTTAAATTTTTCTTTTTAATTTTAGAGGTATATTTTTTGCTATTGTAAATTTACAAATTGATAGATGCATTTTACTCGAAAGAGATAGAGGAGCAGAAGGTAGATGAAAAAGGACTCCCTTCTGATTCCTTAGCAGAAGAGGTGGCTTTGAACAAAAGATGATTGATAGCATATAAAAAATATATCCGATATAGTTCTCCAGTTTAACAAACTTACATCAATCATATGTATCACGCTATCCTTTATGTCATTAGATTTTTTGAGTAATGGATCCAAGGTATTGAAATCTATTGTTTTTAGAATATCTTGATCATTAATATTAATTTGTTCATTATTTTACCTAGAATTGCTAAAATAATACTTTATATATTTGATTTGACTTTTACTTATCTTATTTTTTTTTTCAATTCAAAAGCCTCGGCTAAGCATGCTAATTTTATTCCTATACTTTCTGTACTTTTGTCTACTAAAGCAATATCACATGTAAATAAAATATACCAAAGAACTTTATCTTGAACATCTTTTGTAAATACAACCATAACCAAGGTAAAGTGGTAATGTGTTAGAGCAAATTCTTGATGATCCCTGTCTTAATAGAAATATCCTTAAAGTTTCCTCCTATAGTGCTGTCATTGATCATTATCCTCACAAAAATCTTTTTTATTGTATCTATATAATTTTTACCAATTTTTTTCTTCTCTAACACTCATCATAAGATTTGTTTGGGCACCTCATCATAAGTCTTTCTAGATCTATGAAAACCATATGCAAATCTGGTCATGTAATAAATATGTGCGCAAGATTGGCCTGATGAGATGTTGTCTAGACATATAAATATAGACTACTTGTGTCAATAGAGTGCAGGTGATGTCATCAAGTATGAGGGTTATGTGACAAAAATTGTGAAAACCTCTTGTACTTGGAGTAACAGTAAAGTTGTTACTCAGAGTGACCTATCGGTAATATGTATGAGCTTAAACATGATGTAAAATTGGTCACCACTACGTGCTTGACACACCGTGCAATTTTTTACAGACTTGCTCAGTTTTGGGTACCCACCATAAGTTCTTCACTATTCAAAACACATGCACTTGCTATGGCAATTTTTTTCCCCGATCATGTGTTTTACCTGTAGCATTTTCAGGAGCTGACATCATCTGGATCGTGCGATCCTTTGTGCTCTGTGGATGAAACGAGCTCCCGAGAGCTTGAAGCTGCTTACCAGCCAAAGATTGATTTGCTGAAAGCACTTGCAATCCTTGCCGCAGCTTTGACTGGAACAGCCGCAATTAATCATTCTTGGGTTGCTGCCAACCAGGTTTCTGGTCATCACATTGTCGATTTTTCAGTTGCTGTCTCTTGCAAGAACAGATTGATGCTACTGACTGGAATTATGGTAACATGTTTGATCAAGTCTGGTGATGCAGGATCTTGCCATGGCTTTGCTATTTGGCATAGGATATGCTGGAATAATTTTTGAAGAATCTCTAGCCTTCAACAAAAGCGGAGTAGGATTACTGATGGCAGTGAGCCTGTGGGTTGTAAGAAGTATAGGAGTAAGCTTCTTTCCTTGATAATTCTGAAAGCATCTCCCTTCGCCATAGATCAAACTTGCTTTCCTATCATTTATAAAATATTATCAGATTTGCAAATGGCAGTGCATGGGTGACTGTATTGGCAATTTTAAAACTACTTTGCTTATTTCTTTATTTGTACTTTAGCAGAATTAGTTGTAGGCTATCGTCACGCTGAAGAAATAAGAGCATTCATAAGCATGTAGAATTTCACAGAGAGAATCGATCTGCTGCTGTCACGTATAAACCAAGCTGTAGTTTTGTTTTAGTTCTCAATTATTTGGAGAGGTTATTTGCTCCATTATTTAACTAATTTAATGGGAGTAACTGTTGTGTAGTGGCTCACTAATCGTTTTGCTATCACAATATACAAGTTACTGCCCCACAATTTAATTGTTCTCTTACTGTCTTATCTGTTCCACTATTGCAGCTTGAGATTTATCCTTTAAATACAGTTTTCTTTTTGTTGTGTAGGCTCCTTCAACTGAGATAGCTGTTTCTGAGCTGGAGCATGCCTCTGCTCAAGTCAGTGAAATTGTGTTCTTCTTGCTTGGTGCTATGACAATTGTTGAAATAGTTGATGCTCATCAAGGTTTCAAGCTCATTACTGACAATATAACAACACGGAAGCCACGAACTCTCCTTTGGGTGGTGAGTTCTGTTTCCCTCATCTTGACATATTAGTGCCCCCTTTATATTGTTGTATGGCATTGTAGTGTCCTAATTGACAAAGTACTCTTTAGCTAAGAGTAAGGAAATATTCCATCAGGTTATGCTGCTTTTTTTTACCTGTCTATCAAATTTCTGAAGTTTAATGTATGTTTATCAGTTGACATTTATGTTTACATTCCTGAAAATGATTGATTGCTTTTATCTTATTCTATTGTCAACAATCGTTTATCTTCTGTGAGTTCGACAATTTGATTTTTTGTTTATTTGGCAAATGACTGATTATTTTGTATCCTATTTACTGTAGCAAAAATTCACTGGATGACTGTAAAAATTTGTTCATTTATCTGGAAAACAAAATCTATTGGAGTACGTAGCTATTTGTTTGGATCCTATCTCATGAATGTGGCATCTAGTCATGATATAGAGACACGGCTGGCTTAACTTTTGCATGTTTTTCAGAAGGATCAAATTTTGAAATCTATTCGAAAGATTCACACCTCTTCAAATGGGTTGTTTAATTGTTAATTAAGTTATCAGTTCATCAAGCTAAGTCATGCATTTCTTTTATTTTTCACAGCTCTGGCATTACAGAACCTAGCAAAACCGCAACTTCCTCCACTTCCTCCTGGGGAACATATAATGCAGAGAACTGTCTGTTTTTGTAGTGATAGGACTTTTAATTCCTTTTTATAATATCTCCGCTTTTCAGAGTTGTATCTATTTCAGTAAATATGGTTTTTTAAGTTATGGCTTAATGATATATCTGTTTTTTGTTTCCTCCCTCCTGTTGTATAGTCATATGCATTGTTCAAAGGCATAAATCATTTACTACGCCGTTTCCTAATAGTTGGGAACTGTTGCAGGTTGGTTTTGTGACATTTTTCCTCAGCGCAGTTCTTGACAATTTGACATGTACCATTGTTATGGTTTCTTTACTGAGGAAACTAGTTCCTCCATCCGAGTACCGCAAGTACGCCGTCTGAACTTTGCTGTTTTTTATTCATTTAAAAACATATTGACACAAACTATTTAATTGCTCATGTGCATGATTCATAACTTTTTCTTTACCAGGGTACAATAGTACTACAGCTTTTATTGGATGAGGCTGTCTTGAATTTTGTCAGCTTATGTGTGTTTTACAATACCATGCGTGTGTTTTGAATTATATTAGAACCTTATGGTGTAACCTCAGGGGAGACATGTTAATAGCTTTTAGAGATAGATAACTTATGTTCTGATCTTCTGCTAAAAGAGTCTTGTTAATTGACAAAATTCATATTTCCAGGCATCCTGGATTAGTATGCCCTCTCTGAGAAAAGACATACTTCTGTACTAGCCTCCTCCCCTTTGTGATGCTTATTGAAGTACTCATAGACACATGGTAGTTTTGTTTTGAAGGATGCCTTCTCTGAGACCTACTTCTCATTGATAGTTGATAGGTATGACTAACTGTAGCAGGAGTGATGGGGATTTTGATAGCATAAGTTGATTCCCTATGCAAGCCATTGTCTGAGAGACACTGATGACAACAATATTGGCATTCAACTCTCTATGCTAGAATTTTGTGCTGTTGCATGTTAGTAACTTGTCACTGTTCATTCCAGTCTCCAATTATTTTTGAAAGTTGCTTGTGAAGTAATTTGAAGTTTCTGTCAAAGCTGCTTTTATTCATTAGAATTTGCTGGCAGGCTTCTGGGAGCTGTTGTTGTAATAGCTGCAAATGCTGGAGGTGCTTGGACTCCCATTGGTGATGTTACAACTACAATGCTCTGGATAAATGGGCAGATATCCACATTGCAGACAATTAAGGTTCTTTTCAGCTATTGCATGATAAAGTGATTCCTCTCAATTGCTTTTCTTTGGTAATATTGTAACTGCTCACTGGTTTCCATTTTTCATGACATCTTTATGCTTGCCCTGAACCCACGCTTGATCCGATTTGATTTGGCATGAGACGGAAAGGATTGTGGAAAAGGGAGTAACAATATTGTTATTGCTTGGCAATTCCATATTCTTAGGCATAAAAGCTCATCATGGCATATATAACTGCATATCTCATTTGGTATCCAGTCTGTTTCAAAATTGATATTCTTGACTACCTTTGCAATGCCATATATGATAGAAATAACTGGTGATAGGAATTTTGCAGTTTGGTATATCTTTCAGAACTCAAATATGTTAGGCACAGTGTGAGGAAGGAATTTCCCTATTATATGGGAAAGCAATGAGAATGGGATTGAATTGCCAGGCATCTAATAAGATTCTTTTCAGCAAGCTGAAGTGTCTAACATATCAACACTCTTAGTTCAAACTAACAAATGTTGGTATGAGTTGTCACTGAAGTAAATTATAGGAGTAAATGGTGACATGATCCCTTAATTATAGGAAGCAATAATCAGCATAATTAGGTCTATAATGAGCATGATTCCTTAATATATATATATATATATATATATATATATTCCCGAATTTAAAGATATAGCCAAAAATAGGATAGTCACATTGTTAATATATGCTCCTTTAGTTCTGTAAAAAAATTCAATCAATGAAAATATACCGTTCCTTGTCAAAAATCTTGCTTCTCTGATATGGTATCAAAGAACCCTAATCATCCCTATTCTTTGTCCTCTGATTTTTCTTTTTTCCTTTCCAGCTCTTTCGTTCGTGCTTCCTCTCTCTCTCTTTATGGCCAAAGCTTCTGGATTGCTTCCTTCAACCAAAGCTTCCAGCGACTTTCATGAAACTCAATCTTCCTCCATTCTCACAGAGCTCACCACCAAAATGACAGAAGCCCTAACCAAAGCTTTAGCCCTAATTGCGACCACTGACATCACTATTGCTCCAATTGGCATCAAACTAGACGGCACTTACTACATCCTTTGGTCCAAATTATGGAGATGTAAATCTCTGGCAAGGATAAATTGGGATACATCACTGGTGACTTCGTTCAGCCACCTCAGATTGACCCTTACGGCTGTGGTGTGTGGACACTGCCATTGTTAACGGTTGGTTGATTAACTCCATAGATCCCTCTCTAATTGGCAATTTTATTCGATTCCCTACCGCCCACCAAGTGTGTTACTAAGAAGAGGAGCCTATATTACATGGATGATTTTAGCACGGGGAGAGCAAATCACATGCACCACTCGGTGGCTACCAAGAAGCCACAGATTTGGCTTTGGCATCCTCAGTTAGGGCATCCATCATTTGGTTACTTACAACCCTTATTCTCAGATTTATTTTTTGATATGTCAATTTTGGATTTTAAGTACGAAACTTGCATTCTAGCTAAAAGTCACCGAGTTTCATACCCATTAAGTATGAAAAAAAGTGATGTATCTTCCACTTTAGTTCACTCTGATATATAGGGTCCATCCCTAGTACCCAACGTGTCTAGTTTCCACTGGTTTGTAATATTTGTTGATGAATTTACTCGGATGACGTGACTCTATTTATTGAAACATAAGTGTGAAGTCCTAGACGTGTTTTAAGTCATTTCATATAATGATCCAAACATAGTCTTCTACCAATGTTTAGATTCTTCGCTTAGATAATGGTGGTGAATATGTGAACCAGGAATTTCATTATTATTTCTGACACCATGGAATTATTTACGAGACCTCATGTCCTTGGACCCCTCAACTGAATAGGGTTGTTGAGTGGAAAAACCACCACATTTTTGAAACTGCTCGAGCTGTTCTACTCAGCACTCATGTACCTAATCCACATTGGGCTGATGTCGTTGCCACAGCTGTGTAACTCATGAAGTGGATGTCATCTAAAGCCTTAGGGTTTAAGATTATGCTACAGGCCCTATCAGCACATATTCCTCTATCTACACTACCGATGCTTCTTCGTCGAGTTTTTGGTTATTCTACGTTTGTTCACCTCCACAAGAACCAGTACCAAGCTTGATCCATGTGCTGTTGGATGGCTCATCTTGAGATATGCCTTAAATAAAAAAGGATACCACTGCTATGACCCAACCACCAAATGCACCTTTAAAACTATGGATGCCACATTCCTCGAATCCGATCCCTTCTTCAGTTCGCCAGGATCCAATTCATCACTTCAGGGAGAGCTATGAGATAAAGAGCTGAATTGGTTACAATTTGATTGGCCGAGGTTCAATGAGGACCTACATACAGAGATGGCCACTGCAGCATTGAAAGTCCCTCTTCTACCCAAGGAAGTATCTGAATCCATAGCACCTGATCCATAGCTGCCGGTGAACCTGCTACCATAGCACCCCCTCTTAGCTCAGTACCCGATGATTGATCTCTTGAGAATTTCCCAAAGGTAAGTTCCCCTATCACACCTCGTACTTCTAACGATATAGATACTACTACTATTTGCTATAAGTTATCCCTTTGGCTTAATTGTGATAAACCACCACACCGATGCACTTTGGACTTTGAAGAACAAAGGTCCAAGTACCCAATCGCCAATTATGCATTCACAAAAAAAATCTTCACAAACCACTTAAAACTTGTGCACGAGATCTCTTCATGTGTAATCCCCACGCATCTTGATGAAGCTTTACGAGACCCTAATTAGGTTCAAGTTATGAAGGAAGAAATGGACGCATTGTTGAAAAATAAAACTTGGACTCTTGTCCCTTTACCCAAAAAGAAGAAAATAGTAGGATATTGATGGGTCTTCTCTATTAAATACAAAGCCAATGGATCAATTGAAAGACATAAAACAAAGCAAAGGGTTATACACAAACATACAGAATTGACTATTAAGAAACCTTCTTACCAGTTGCCAAGTTGAATACGGTAATAGTTTTATTATCTCTCACAGCCAATCTTCATTGGCCACTCTACTAATTTGATGTAAAGAACACATTCCTCTATGGTGATCTTGAACAAGAAATCTACATGGATGTTCCACCAGGCTACACACAACTTCAAGAACAAAGCTTGTGTGTAAGTTACATCGAACTCTATATGGACTAAAGCAATTCCCTCGAGCCTAATTTTGGCAATTTAGCCCGGAAATGAAGTATGGCTTCTAAGAAAGCAATTTAGACTATACACTATTCCTAAAGCATCAACTGGGCAATGTAATTGCCTTGATAGCTTATGTAGATGGCATGATTATTACAGAAAACAATCCAAAAGAAATATCCAGACTTCAAGAGCAATTAGCGACAGAATTTGAATTGAAAAATTTGAGAGGATTTAAATATTTTTTAGGCATTGAAGTTGCTCGATCTAAATAAGGTATAGCTCTCTCTCTCAACAAAAACATATCGTAGATTTATTGTCAGAAATTGGCTTATTAGAATGCAATCCTGTGGACACACTAATAATCCAGAATCACAAACTTGGAGAATATCCAAATCAAGTGCCAATGGACAAAGGAAGATATTGGAGATTAGTCAGAAAACTCATTTATCTCTCATACCCGACCCGATATTGCATATGCTGTAAGCATAATAAGATAATTTATACATTGTCAAAGTGAAGATCATATGATTGCAGTTATTCAAATTCTTTGATAATTAAAGTCCTCTCCTGGCAAAGGGCTCATGTTTTCAAAGAATAATCATCTATGGATTGAAGGCTATGCTGATACAGAATTGGGTAAGAAACATCTCAAATAAAAAGTCTACCTCCAAATACTTCATGTTTGTCGGAGGAAATATAGTCACATGGAGAAGTAAAAAGTAGAAGGTGGTAGCTTTATTAAGTGCAGAAGTTGAGTTTCATGGGATGGCTAAGGCTCTTTGTGAGCTTCTCTAGCTTAAAAGACTATTAATAGAAATTGGTTTGCTCCAAGTTATGAGATGGACTTATTTTGTGATAACAAGGCTGCAATTGACATTGCTCACAACCCAATTCCACATGATTGGATCAAACATGTTGAAGTGGATCGACATTCATCAAACAAAATCTTGAAACCAAAACAGTTTAATTCTCTTTTGTTAAATCAGAAAATCAATTGGTTGACATTCTTACAAAAGCCATATGCAGCAAGAATTTCTACAACTCTCTTGACAAGTTGGACATGAGAGACCTATATGCACCAACTTGAGAGGTAGTGTTGGCATAAGTTGTCACTAAAGTAATTATAGGAGTAAATCATGACATAATCCCTTAATTATTGGAAGCAATAATCCCTTAATTAGATGTATAATGAGCATGATTCCCTAATTTAAAAATATAGCCGAAAATAGGGTACTCACATTGTTAATATATACTGCTTTAGTTCTGTAAAAAAATTCAATCACTGAAAATATATCTTTCTCTGTCAAAAATCTCGCTTCTCTGACAACAAACAGCTAACAGCAGTTGACCTTTGATTCAAAAATTCAGTTGATGTTTACATAGAAAAAGGTTAGCCTGAGCATGTGGAGCATGTTTATTATGTCCTTTATGTGGGGATCAGCATCTTAATTGTTGCCTATGGAAGTTTCCTTGTCCCAGAAGATGGTACTTTATGGCGGTTCTGCATTAACATGAGGCATTTGTGGTCCTTCTATTGGAGAGGTATTTTGGATCGTGTTCTTACATTTGAATTCCTACTTCAGCAAGTAATGCTGTTGCAATAGATTTTTTAGGACTAGAAGTCAATGTAATGTTGGGCCCAAAATGATGATGATTAAAGATTTTGAGGGCAGTTGAGGATGCATTCAATATACTTTTTTAGCATGATTTTTGAGGAGGCAGTTGGACAGATTTAAGTGAAGATTTATTGCTTGGTGGTTGTATATGGCCATGTCTATTAACTGGTGTGTGTGTCTTGAGAGTCAAATTCCAAATCCAATACTTTCTTTATCAGGGTGAGCTCCAAGTCAGTTTTATTTTCAATTAAATTGTCCCAAATAAGTTGTTAGGATAAGCTTATTGAGTCTGAGCCCAATTGAAATTTTATCTGAGACTAATTAAAATGTCCCAATACTCTATTTGATCTGACAGATATTAAATCTCCGGGTAAGCCATCTTTGTAGTTAGTCCAAGACTAAGTGAGATTTGTTGCCCTTATTTAAGTCTGTAGCAAATGCTACTGTCTCGCTGGTCTTAATCTGACAGGAAACCTGTAACTTGTATTTTGTTATTCTTGCAGGATCTGGTTGTACCTTCAGCTATTTCTTTGGCAGTCCCTTTGGCCCTTATGTCTTGCACTAGGTACATTGCCCTTATAAACAAGGGCAATAATATATTGGTAGTTGAAAGCTGATGAGGTTAGTATTGACTAAACCATGTGAGTTTCCCTTTTCACAGTGAAGTTGATGGCAAGGGACAGGATTCTCCCAATGTTTTGGCATCTGAACAGATTGCTCCTCGAGGGAAGCTTGTATTCTCTGTGGGTGTTGGTGCTTTGGTATTTGTTCCCATGTTCAAATCCCTCACTGGTTTGCCACCATTCATGGGGATGCTACTTGGACTAGGAGTTCTTTGGATACTGACTGATGCTATTCATTATGGGGAATCTGAAAGGCAGAGATTGAAAGTACCACAGGCTTTATCTCGAATCGACACTCAAGGAGTTCTATTCTTCCTAGGAATCCTTTTGTCTGTGGGCAGGTTTTTATCTTGTCCCTTTGAGTTCCTGATACAAACATATTTTATTCTAAAAATATAGCGTCAAGCATGCCTAAAAGGGAAAAAAATGTTTTCGGAAGTATGCAAGATGTGCAGTCACTAAGAATTTTAAAGGGGTGTTTATGATTTGGTTCACCTTTCATGTAGTGCATCCGGTATTTTTTTGCCTATGTGGGATATTTACATAATGCTTTGATAAATTGTGTTCTATTTTCCATTCTGTGATGATTAGCACCACCCCTTTGAGTTGCCTCTTGTTGCGTATGCAATATATAAAATGGTCAATTCTTTGTGTTTATATTAAGAATAGCTTTTCTATTGTATAGTCATGATTTGCGGAGACAGAGGGAGGTAGCTCTCTTAGTATTATTATTAAGATAAGGAAATGGTGAAATGAAGAAGAAATAAGATTTTTCACAAAGATGTTCAAATCAACGAAGAAAGACTATGACGACTCGAAGAATGCTCAGCTTCTACCATGGCAACGTCTAAGAGAGCCCTGTCAAGTGCCACCCCTGAACTGATAGCGTATTTATCCCTGACCAACAGTGAGAGCTGAAGCAACTTTGATCAATTTGTTCAAATTTATGGAGTAGTTTTATACTATTGGTAAAATCAACTGTGGCTATTGGTGCCCGGATGCATTTAGTTTCTAGCTTACCATTGCATGATAAAGTCTATATAAATAACGCTAGCTTATTTTTTGCGCCACTTTAAGGTATATCACATTTTTAATTCCTAATATGTGAAGAGTTGTTCAGTAAATTTGGTTTCAGCATTCCTATATGACTCTTGCTTTTCTGAACAATGTTTTTCTCCTTTCCTTTTTGTTCTTATTGTTGCCTCCTCTCCCCACACAAAAAAAGGCAAAAAGGATCCAAGAAAATGAAAATATCCTAGTGATCACCTAGAATATCATACTGTTGAGCACCATTTAATTTGAAAAAGGAGTGGCATTTAGGCTGCATTTGGTAAAACCTAACTTTTCTGAAAGGCCCAGCTTATTCACATAGCTGGTATGGAGCACATGCTAATAGAAATCTGAGCTTTTCTATGCAATGTGTAGCCAACTCGAATTATTGTTAGTGATTTCTCTATCCAGGAAACTTGTTAAATTTGTTGTAGTTGGAAGAAAGGAAGGAATTAACTTGACAAAACTTAGAATTGATAAAAATTAATTTAAAATTGCTTACCCAGTCAGAGAATATTGTAATAAATTGAGTGAAATAACAAAAACAAATTTATATAGCCAATATTACTTAGTGAGATCTAATGTTTTGTTATCGTCGTGGGAGACATGTTTGTGTATCTGCCTGAACGGTTCTGTACTGTTCTGGGATCACATTAAGAGCAGTTCGCCTGCTTTTTCTTCCTCACATATTTTCCCTTTTCTTTTTCTATTTTTATGCTTCTGGTGATAAAAGACATTAAAAAAGTCTTGTGTGTGTGGCATCTGGAGATTCTAACACACTTGATGTTGATGAATTTGTTCTCATCTTTGTTACAGCTTGGAAGCAGGGGGGCTTCTTCGGGAGGTGGCAAATTACCTTGATGCCCATATACCAAATATTGAACTGATAGCTAGTGCGATAGGGCTAGTGTCGGCCATCATAGATAATGTTCCACTGGTTGCAGCAACCATGGGAATGTACAATCTCTCTTCCTTCCCACAAGACTCTGAGTTCTGGCAGTTGGTTGCCTTCTGTGCTGGTACTGGTGGCTCCGTACTAATCATAGGATCTGCTGCTGGAGTTGCTTTCATGGGGATGGAAAAGGTGGACTTCTTTTGGTACTTGCGGAAGGTAAGCATTTGCTTTTTTTTAATTTGCTGAAAGAGGATTTTGTTACCGCGAAATGTTTCTGGGACACTTTTAGATGATGTAGCATTTTATTCATTCATTAATTATTATGTAGGCCTGCTATTATAGAACAATGGATAAATGTGTCATGTCCAACAATGTCCAAAAGGTGTTCTCCTAACACCACTTGTTTGGTCAGTAATTCTGATTTCCCTTTGGACACCTTGGAACATATTTGGATGATATAGTATCTTGTTCATCCATTAATTCTTGTGCCAATGGATGAATGGTTCATTATTTGAAAGTGTTTCGAGGGTGTCCATAGATGCCCCTAACACCACTATGTTATTGGGTCAATGATTATGAGTTCTCTTTGAATACCCTTGGATGATCTGACATTGTATTCATCCATCAATTTTTTGTAACCTCGCTAGGATAGATGAATGAATAAATATCACATCATCTAAAACTGTCCAAAGGGTATTCCCTCACCACAATTGTTTGTTATTTGCTCAATAATTCTGAATTTCCTTAGAATACCTTGGGATATATTCAGTTGACATGGTATTCCATTCATCCATTAATTCATGTGCAAACTTGTTAGTGTGAATAGATGATTATCACATCACCCAGGGTGTCCAAAAACCGTCTCACTACCACCACTGTGTTATTTGGTCAATAATTTTGATGATACTTTTAATTGTTGGAATGAAATAAGGTAGGAATAGAATAGTTATTCTCAGATAATAAAATAGAATGGAAATAAAGTGAGAATTATTATTTTCATGTTTGATTGTTGGAATAGAATAAGATGAGAATTAGTACTTCATTGTTTGGTTTGTAGAATAATATGAGGAATAAGGTGGGAATAATGATGATGATAATAATAATAATATGGAAATAGTTATTCCCACATGTGGGAATAAAAATTACCTAATGGGAGGTGATAATTTTTATTCTCGGTTAAATTGTAATCAAACGGATGAATATTTATTTCAATGGAATAAAAAGGGAATAAAATTTATATTTCCTCCAACCAAATGTAGGGTGAGTTCTTTGAAAATCCCTCCCTCAAAAGATAGATAAATATTACATCATTTAAAAGTATTCATAATATATTCCCTAAACATCATTGTTTGTTATTTGGTCAATAATTCATTCTAAGATCCCTTTTCCTTGGTTCAGGTGAGTGGGTTCGCTTTGGCTGGCTATGCTGCTGGTGTTGCTGCATATATAGCAATCCACAGTGTTAACCTCTCACTGCCAGCCTCGCTTGCGCACGTACCTCTCCTTGCGAGTTCGTAAACCACGGCGGTGAAGCAGTGCCGCTTCAACTCGATCAAGGCCATCTGACGAGCCCAAAGAAAGCGTTTCCCCTCCCAGGAACGTGAACCGGGGAAGCTGAGTCGCGGCAGATCATTCAGCATGGTCGATGGAAATTCCTCCAAGAAATACGACGATTTTTTTTAATATCAAGCTAGTAAGGAGAATGCCATTTCAGCACTGTCACGCATTGATGGAAGAACTAATTTTTTGCTTTTTCATATAATACTCCAGCAAACTTATTCGTGCAAACACCCACATGTATTTCGAATAAACGAACATACGCAGGAATAGAATGTGAAAATCTGGATATAGATTGAGGGTGTATTGACGATGGGCTCCATGTCTTTCTTTAGGATATGTTTATTTTTCAGTAAAAAGAAAAAAAAATAAAATAAAAATCCTTGATTTCTTAGTTAGGATATTGATAAATTTTACATGATTTTTTATATTTTTATATTAATTTTTTATTGTAATTTTTTAAAATGGAATATGAAAAAATTCACATATAACCCAAAAAAAAATCTCATAAAGAAACAAGAAATTCTTAAAAACGGGAGATTGAGCCACAAAGTACAGAGTTGATACAGAGCAGTGAAACCTAAGAAGAAGAACGGGGGACGGATGTAACAAAGTGGC
>JAOVVI020004068.1:0-18152 GCA_028571085.2 Nepenthes alata | reverse complement strand
CCTCCCTATCATTTCCTGTTTTCATTGGCGCACGGCAGCAGATTAAGCAGCTGTTCGCCAAGCTATAATTTTTGGCCATGAACCAAAACTTCCCATTTTGCCTGTTACTGACCTCGCCGCCACCAGTCATCCACCTGTCAACCGGTTGACTGTGCTGCCCCCGGTCTCCGGTTGGCCGCCTGTCCGGTAAGTTAATCATATCCCGATTTTCTTCGCGCGGAAAATCCAATTCACTAGGAATTTCACAAAAATACTGGTAATGCAATGAATTTTCAATCGAAAGTGACCAAAGATCATGCAAATCGTAGAAATGCCAATTTATGACGCATGAAATTTTTCATTTGCTGCTCTCTACCTTTCGAAGGGGTTTTTTATTGGCTCATAAAAAAATTTGCATTGTTTATTTGCCTGTTTTACTATAGTTGTTTGATTTATCACTTCATCCAATGTTAAGTACAAACGGGATGAATCCTAACAAAGAATTAACCATGAACGAACTCAAATCCTGAAAATGAGTTACTCTATTTTAATGTTTATAAATGTGGCAATTTTTCGTTTATATTTACACTATGCATATTTGACAATATACCGTGTTGATAAATTTATTTGATCAAACGTATGAAATCTAACTAATGTTTGGGAGTTGGTGCGCACGGAGATAGAGCACACCCACACCCATAATTGGTATCTATGGTATGCCAAGTTGTTAGGTTTCAACATTGGCGTGCAAGGTGGACACTAAAATACCAAGAGAACCCATTGGAAGAAGAGTCCAAGGATCCTGCATCGCCCGACTTTTGAAGAACAGCCAGGGATTCCTACTTCGTGAAACAACAGTTTCATAATGCAGGATCCTCGGGAGTGTGAAAGAACTAAACGTGGATATGTAATAAATAAGGTGGTCGGCATAATAAAAAAGAAAAAAAGATAAGGTGAAAGCAAATCAGCCAAAACAATGCACAGATGTGATAAAATATTTGCAGTTACACATACGAATGGAAAGTTCTTAACGTATGAGTGGAACCCATCTAACTTCCATATGTATACACCAAATGCATGCTACTGTTTTAATGCCAAACTAAGCTGAATCAAACTATCACCTGGACCAAATTGTCCAAACCGTCAATGCGTAGATAGGTTTAGTTTTGACATTGCTGTGATTTATAGTACTAAACTTATTATTTAAAAAATATTTTTTGTTCAGTTTAATTTGTGATATATATATATATATGTGTGTGTGTTATAAAATAAACAAATCATAATATTAACTAATAATAATACATGCATCAAATAATATAATATAGAAATTTACTTAATGCGTGGTCTTTATTGACAGCGCGTAAGAATAAGACTGATAAATGCAATGGTGCAATTCTTAATGAGGTATCTGCTTGGATTTACATGAAGCAATTCAGATCCCTCATACATACTTGTGTGCCCAAGACGCATCTGACCTTTGAAGGGTATCGAGATACCGTTGCTACTCGATTATGGAACTGGAAGCTCAGTAAAAGCTTTGAGCTGGTCATCAAGGAGTCCGGACCATCTGATACAAGAAACACACCCAACATGGATGGGGTTGATGTCGTCGTGCTAAAAAGGAAGAACAAAAAACTAAGAGTAACAGGCGAGCCTTTGAGGAATTTCCTGGAGACAGGGAGTATTCTCGGTTTTCACTCTAGGGTTGTCAATCTTTTAGAGCCATTTACAAGTCGAAATCTAATAATGCCTTACCAATACAAGAATCTTATGATGAAGAGAGAATATGAGGTTGATCTAACATTAAGTCCACCACAATGAGTTGACGGTGAAGACAAATAAACGTAAAGGGTGGATTGATACAAAGCATGAAATAACTGTGCCCACAATTAAACATCAAAGAATTTTTTCGCCATAACCCTTCAGATTTTTTGTAATATAAACATGAAATTTCTGAAATTTTTGATGCTGTGTTTAAAAATTCAAAGGTTTTCTGTTACATAACAAATTAATAGACCGGTCATGAGACAAATTAGTGTAACGAGCCAGGTGTCTTGTAGTGGCATGGGCAACTGGTGACGGGGCAGGTGACTGGTGGTGCAAGAGTGGTAAGACCCAAAATGGGATGCTACAGTTGCTGCTGTGCGGCAATGAAAATAGGAAAATGAAGATAGGAATAGTCAATTTAGTTGATGCAATCTACAATTTTCATTTTTTAACTTTTAATTCTAACCCTCGGTGATATAAGAAAACCTAAAATGTGGGCAGACCATACATGCCTAGAGCACCTCGCATTTACACTTTTGCAGGAGAAAATACGGGCAAACTGACTGGCCATTGCAACATCAAATAATGCCTCTGATCCAAAGAATCCCTGGGGTGATTTCAAAAAAATGGTGCAAAAGATTAGACACTGAAAGGAAGCACAGCATCCAAATGCTAAATATTACACTTAGCAGCAGTGGCATGATTCTAGACAGAGCATTCTATGCTCTGGTAATAAGCAAATAAGAACACCATTGAACACAGAAACAGCTAAATAGGCAACATCTCAGCAGGATATACAAATTACGTATGCCTCCTTGTGCCAAAGGTTTAGATATCACAGGAATGCCAAGTCATTTAGAATGATGAGATATGCATAATTTTTCACTGAAGTAATGCTAGAACATGAGACCAAGCAATCCCAATAGAATACCTCCATCCCACCGATCATGAATTTTTATAGACTTCGTTCCAACTGAATCGCAAGACATTCAAAATATATATCGATATGAACTGTGAAATATGCGGTTAATTTTGGCATGCATCAAAAAAAAAAAAAAGATAAAATTGCCTTACTTGGCTTGGAGTAACTGCTTGGCATCCAGAAACAGCATTTGTGTAATATATACATCAGAACCGATGGTTCAAGAAACTGTTCGTCCATAGCAGATGGAGGCAATATACAGATTCTTTGCCCATTTCTCCTGCACACAGCCATAGGCAGAGAGTAAGTGAAACCTATCAAGAAATCCCAATCCATGAAGAAAACTAGCGATCTATTCTTGGATAGCTAACCTTAATATGTGTACTAGGGAATGCAGAAGTACGCAATGTCTCCTGTGTTTCATCTGCAGGCTTCCTTCTTGGTATGCTAAGAACAAAAGCTGCCCGATCAAAAGTAGCAGCTGCCGATGTGATGCGGTAACCCGCATCCCACCTTCTATGAATACCCTCACTTGGATATAGAAAATCTAGCTCCACGACCTGAAAACATGTCGAACCAAACCAATCACACCTCCATTTAATTGACTTACTAACAGCAGTAACACCACTTGAAGGAGATCAAGAAGTACTGATTCGAATAAAACCTGGTCAGAAAACCCAGCACCCCGAGACATAACAACGGCCCATCTTGTTCCGACAGTTGCCATAGACGTGACATAAAAGCCCTCCCTCCATTTCTTATTTATCCACTTGAATGGAAAGGAATCACTAACTTTGTAAGACTGTTGGAGATACTGGGTACCTAGCACAGTAGCACACATTACATGAGCATGAGACAAACCTTTCTTTGCTGAATATTGCAATATGAGAGTTTTTCTTTGGTTTCATGACGGCTTACCCTTAGACATCACTACTAACGAGCTCCCATTATTTGCAGCAGCAATTACACTGATGTAAAAGTTCTTCTCCCATTGCTCCATGATCCATTCCTGAAATCAAATGTAAAAGATCATGCCCTGGACTTAGATATACTATTGGGTTTAGTCCACATAATTGATATGACATAATATAAGCAGGTCTGTGAAGCATGCTACTAATCTGTAACATGCATCAAGACATGGATTCCATACAATTTAAAGGACCTTGTGAAGGAAATAAGGTGACAGTTCATAAACTTGAGCAGTGAAGCCAGTGCCAGCATCCATAATCAAGGCCCAGAGGTTTGAACAAGATGCCATGCTACTGATAAATAGTCCATCTTCATTTCCTTTCGCAATAAGTTGCGGAAGCCTCACATCTGCAACATTATAGTGATATCTGGAACAGAAGATACATCTGTAAGAATCTTCAGAACAAACTAATGCTCAAGCCTACCATTGATCCATTTAAATTTTAAACCAAGTCAGACCACATACCTCTGCTTCAATGGTCTACGAGCATTGTAAGCACTAATCCATTGAGTTGCAGGCATCCCAATTCGAATCTTCTTTTTTGGTTGCTCATCATCTTCTTCAATCATAGTCAGACGCCCTCTCTTATGTCCAACTTGATACATAAGCTTCACAAAAAGATCATCCATTTTAGAAATACTCAATGGAACGATAATCTGACTATACAGGCCAATCAGGTACCTCTTGTGCACCATCAGTGTTAATTGGCCTGATGTCAGGGTTAGGACCAACAATACCGTCAAAGAGGGAGATATATTTGGCATAGTCAGGCTCTTCATCAAACTTCAAGTTCACCATGTACTCAACAAATTGTCGGAAAGGTTGGGGACAGAAACAGCACAAAGTCTCTGGAGATGTTGTCATCTTCTTCTTGCACACAAGATACCCCTTGTTCTCTCCCTGATAGGAATTCCCACAGGAGAAAAAGATAAACATGTATTATAAACACCATAATGCAAGTAAGAATTAAGCCAACCTGGTATCCTTGCCAGGGAAGGCGGCCACGGAGAAGAAAAACAAGTGTGTAAGCAAGAGATTCCAAGTCATCTCTCCTGCTTCCGGTTCTTCCAAGGTGAGCATGCACACTAGCATACCGGACAGTTCCCCTATAGCAATAGAATAAGCCCCAACCAACAAAGGCAGCGATAGGTGCGAGGGGAAATAAAACACAACAACTCATAACTGCTAAGTCAAACAAATAAGTGTTAACTGTTGTTTATGCTACCTGAAAACATCTGGTCTTTGGTCATATTCAACGTGCAGGCTCGTTGAACTATCTTTCCACCTGGTAGCTGCTCATTGTAAGTGTCAGAAGACATGATATTTAACCCATAATCTTTACTACAAAAAACCAAAGGAGAGCACTATAGGCAGCCTACCCAATCCAAGGTCAACAAGAAACAAATTTTTATCATCAGGAGTTCCTGGGGGGCCAAGCAAAAAATTCTCAGGCTTTACATCTCCATGCACAAATCTGCATAACAGTGAGTCACAGCTCAGGATACAAGAAAGATATACATGACTTGGAATCTCATCTGGTCATCTATCATCCAATATAAAAGTTGGGAGTAAATTCTGGTTATAGATCCGGAGCTACTACGACCATGTACGGAAAGGTCGAGAGTCCAGAATGAGGCAGGAATTGAATTTTTTCAAAATAGATTTATCATTTTCAAGCCTCTTTTTCATTTTGCTCTACCCTACAAACTTTTGAGCTCAAGAAACACAGACCATACCATGCAAATCACTGTATATACTTGTAATTCTGTGTAACTAATACATTTGAATATAAATGACATATGAACCTATAAACATATGTAGATGGAGAAGAACCCCATTCCCGCCACATGTCATCCAATATGATGGGCCAGTGTAAACCCCAGATAGAGAACCACTCCATAACATGTATACGATAAATTTCAAACACAGCACAAGCAGTGGGATTAATCACGAACATGGGCCAAACCATGCCATCCAAAGTTGCAATCAGCAAACCTCAAATAACACCCTCGAATTCATTATTAAAGCTTTCAAGAGAGCAGATACTCATGTTGATTACTGATTAAAAAAAAAAAGAAAACAAAACTAATTCCATGGATTGAGCAGCTTCAGCAATAAAGAAACAGGGACTTCCACCATGTCACTGTCAGAGAGACCTAATCCCTGCAAAATTCTCGATCTATGAAAAGGAGGCTGTAAAGAGAACCTTGACTCTCTAATAATGGATGAAAATATCAGCATCAATTGCGACCGTATCTATATCGGCCATATCGCACTTTGTATTGGTATCATACAATATTGGATGCAAATTTTTTTTGCGAATTGAAATCTCATAGGGAAATATCAACCAACATATTATTGTTACAACAGCACTAAGAAATATCGATATTTGGCCAATATGGAGACATCATAATTTTATCATGGTATCAAAAAATATTGGTATCATGGAGGCTGGGGGCTGATACCGATATTTCATTCCATGACTTCTATACAAAAAAATATGTTACAGAAAACCTTGATTCAAAGACAAACATATCATGTATCTTCAATTCACAGGAACTTCCATTAGAAACAATGATGGATTTAATGGAATATTTTACAGCTGGGGACCAACTTTTCTGATAATGAACAAAAAATGACAACTGATGATATCCACTTCCCTCTCTGGGATCATATTCATTAATCTCCAATGTTGTTGAAGATGCAAGGTACATTATGCCACAAAAGGTCCCTGAGGACTAAGAGCAAGGCACAGGTCCAATGGAAGTGAGGCACTCATTTTTGAAACACGTACATAGGATGTTGTTATAATGAATTTCAATTGATAAATCTAATAATAGAATAGAAATAAAAAATATTTATGACAACAATCATAAGCTCACCATTTAACTAACAAAAAGATGGCAATTAACATGCATGACTCATAGACAATCTACAAAAACCTTTCTCAAAAAACCACCCTTAAAAGCAAATTCAATATTTTTATCATGGTTTCTATCCATTCTTCCAATTGGCCATTCATTATTCTCATCAATTCCAATTTCACAAATATTAAGTTAGTATTATAAATAACAATTAAATAAAATAGATAATTTTAAAAAGAAATGATTAAACTGTTATTGGGAAAAAAAATCTATAAAGCCCATAGCTTGAGCCTCAAAAAAGGTGCACGCCTCAGAGCCTAGGCATGCACTAGTGGGATTGAGCTTCATTGAAGCATGTTGAGGCGCCAACGTTAAAGCCACAAGCTTAACAACATTGTTAACATCACTAGTGGCTTCTGGTAACAAGCTAGGAATAGTTGTTCCTATATCCTATCACAATTATAAGGATAGCCTAACACAAGAATACCCGTAAGTAGGCTTTGGATAGGATTAGATGAATGCAACCTTACTCTTTCAATGTATAAAGGTTGTTGAACACATGACTTTTAGGTCCCAAAAAAGCAATCTTATCACTATACGAATTATTACCCTAAATTTGAGAAAAGACAACAAATGTTAAGACCAAACATGCATAATTAGTATAACAAGTTACCCCTTTGAATGTATCTTCTCCAATATTGAGATTGCTTCAATAGCAATGCATGCAACCATTTCAACGGGCATCCTAAAGTACATAAATATAGATATGCAGTCAAATAGAAGCTTGATTGGTGAAATCAAAGCCAAATCATAACATAAAATCTTTAGCCAATCTTCACACAAAGCTTACGTATGAGTGTTGTTATTCCAAACATCCCAAAGGCTAGGTCCTAGCATATCCATAACCTGCATGGCATTCACATCAACAGCCAGTCAGAAATAAAGCATCATTCCTGTATCAAAAAGAACACAAAGCAGACTACAAATACCATGACATAGTAATCCCCTTGACGGCCCTTATAATGCACTCGCGGCACACCATGGCTTCCACCAAGCGCACTGCAGCAAGGAGAAGGGAAGACAGCAAATGAAACTGCAAATGTGATCTTGCAAGACTTAAAGTGGAACATGATGCTTCAAACAAATATACAGCAAGAGAAAGTACTCACTTGTAAACTTGCCACTCATATGGTGGGCCATAATTGCAGCCTTTACTACTGCTGTGCTCAAACTTCAAAGCTACCTTCAACAAACCAAAATCATATGATGTGTCAGGTACAAAATAACCTCCCAATGTCAGTCTGCACAGAAAAATGCAACTATAGTTTACCTCAACAGCTCCTTGACCTGTTCTTTCATTCGTACTCCCACCAACACGGCGACCTACATACACTTGGCCAAAGCCACCTTTTCCTAGCTTCCGTTCAATTCTATATACTGGAGAACTACCCACCTGGACCTGTCATAAATCCAGCAGCATTGGCATGCTATTCAACTACACCAAGTGATGTAGCCTAGCGAAATACATCCAGTGAAACTACAAACAAATTATTATCTTGAAATTCCTAAAATTCAATTTAAACATGTCACCTAATAGTACTAGCTCTATGAAATACACACCTCCAGAAAGAAGAACAAAATGACACCAACCTCTCCAGACATGCTTATTCAAGTGTCGTATACGAACAGAGAAGTAAAAATCTTGCAAAGAAAAGAACCAACTCCAGAAACCAATTATTTGTAAGTTTTGTCGTCTTGAATTTGTCCCACAATAACAGAATACAAAATTCTACTGTCTTCATCACCTATGCAGACCCCTTTACTTTTTAAGATGGTACATACTCTCTTTTGTGTTCTTAGTGCGGCTCCTACAACAGCAATAAACTGTGCTTCCGGTTCATTAGCAAGCCAAGTTCTTTTGTTAGAGGAAAGCCTAAAAATAAAAATTTGACTTATTATTGCCAGAAAAAGGGGCGCATAGAAAATGGAGTCAGAAATTGAAAAACAAAAGGGGCAACAATCAGTTAAAAAAGGAAAACTTTCTGAACCTAGTCATATTGAAGATGGGTCTAATGGAAATATTTCCATGGTGACTAATGAAAAAGCAATACCTAAGCATAAATGGATCCTGGATTCATGTTCCTTTCACATGTGCCCCAATAGGGATTGTTTATTCACTTACAATCCCATAAGTGGAGTTGGGAAAGTGGGGGATAGTCACTGTTACAAGATAAACGCTAAAGGTAAAACCATAGTTAAGATGCATGATGGTGTGTTGAGAACATCATCTAACGTCACAGACATTCCAAACTTGAAAAGAAATCTCATCTTCTTAGGTACTCTTGAAGCTAGTGTACAAGTACAAGTGAAGGTGGGGTTCTAGAGGTCAATAAAGGTGTTTAATTGAGATCACACTGCAGAAACAGAGTTTGTACATGATACAAGATTCTACTATTATAGGTGCAGCATCTGTTTCCACATCATCATTCTGATAACACCTAATACGGTACAAGAGGTTAAAAATGAAAAAAGTTTGCTTTTTTTTTGGCTTTTAGTAGTAGAGATTTTTCCTTGTCACTCAAGTTTGGAAAAATTAGTGTTGTAATCATCATATCTCTAGAAAATATGGAATACTCGTTTGTAATAATGCAAATAATCTGGCTCGTATACAAACAGTTTAAGCATCACATGGACTCATTTGCTGTTAGCAGAGTTGAGATGCTTTGCTGTATGAGGGAAGATAGTTGAAAATTTGTTGTTTTTTGACTTGTTTGGACAAATCAAGCCAAGGTGTAGATTGTTGGTTTTGTGCCATAAATTTGCCTCACATTGAGTAAGGAATAGAAAATTATAGTCTTAATTGCTTGTGCGTGGATGCGAGCATGCGTGTCTGTGATATCAATGTGGTTTGAAACTCAGATTTCACCTTCCAAGCTATTAGCCCGTTTGAAGCAAATTCTTGATCCTACTACAATATTTCATACCACAACGAATAATGAGATGTGAGTAGGGCCCGGGAATTTTCCTCGAGATGTCTCCTTGACGATCAAGTCAGCAAACAACCCGAATAAAATAGAAACGGGTATCGACAAAAAATGGAATAGTAATATTACGCATGGAGCATGATGAAGGGGTTGGTCAGTTACATGGGAGAAGGCTAGTAGCAGCCTATTCAACACGTGGATGGAGTTGACAGAATGAGGAGCCTAAGGAATAGGAGTAGACTTCCAACTTATCACAGTCCAATGAGACGCCAGAGGAACAACTGAATGGACCGTCGGGGTCTTTGAGCGTATTCCAAGGAGGGAATTAATAGAAACGATAGATGAAAACTGGCTGATTTACTGATATGGGCAGATATATAAGCCGATATATATGGCCAATTTTTTAAATACTAATTTTGCCCACTTTAAATACACTACCTGAGGACTGAGCCAATTCTCTCACCTTCTCACTTCTCTTCTTTGTTCATGGTATTCTTGTCCTTCAAAACCCAAAATTAACTCATTTTTCTTTCTTTCTTCAAGTAAAATAATAATAATAATAATCATACCTACACCTTAGTCCAACCATTTTAAGCACTCTTCATCTTTCAAATCTAAATTCCAGATTTTTCTAAAATTGCTTGAGAAGACAAGAGGTAAAATTACAATTTTAGATGTTTTTTGTATTATTTGTTTCTTGATTTAGCTTCAATATAATATTCTTAATACATATCTTACAAATTTTAATCCCTAAAACAATATTTTATTTGTAATTTTCAAATCAAAGGCAAACCTAAAAATTTTATCCGAGATAAAAATTTTAAAATCTACTTATATTTATAATTAGAGTTTGTAGATGTGGATTATAAAAACTTCATTTGCATATTTTTATGTTGAATGTTCGAATTTATTTCATTTCTAGAATTTTTTGGGAAAAAATGCACATTTTAAAATTATTTGTTAGATCAAGTTGTGTAACCAATTGTTCTTGAATTCCATTGTTATTGATTGTTGATTAATGTTGCAATTTTTCACCATTTTTTGGGAAAAAATGCACATTTTAAAATTATTTGTTAGATCAAGTTGTGTAACTAATTGTTCTTGAATTCCATTGTTATTGATTGTTGATTAATGTTGCAATTTTTCACCATTTTTTTCTTGAAAATTTTTAAGAAAAATTATCTGATTTTGGAAAAAATTCTTCAAAGAATATTTGTTAGATCAAGTTGTGTAATTAATGTAATAGTTCATTTTGTCTTTGAATTTTATTGTTGACTGGTGGTTGATATGTTGAAATAATAAAAATTTTTCCAAAATTATTTTTGGCAAAAATTCATTTTTTTCCAGACAAATTCAGTTTGTAGTGTTATTTGTAAGATCAAGTTGTGTACTTAAATGTTCCTGAATTTCATTGTTTAATTCTTAATTTATATTGATTTTATTTTTTTCCAAAATTCTTTTCATGAATTTGTTTTTTCATTATGCCTAAAGTTTTATAAATTGAATTTGAATTTTATTATTGTCAATTGTTGATTTATGTTGAATCTGTAATTTTCCAAATTTATTAGATTGCTCTTTTGTCAAAATTTAAATAATTATATTGTCAATTTGTCATTTCCGAGAAGTAATCCCTGATACATTTTTCTATAGATGTCTACATCAAAGAAAGTAGGCAGGCAGCAGTCATGGAGTAGGGCAGGATGGGACCATGGGGTTGATGTGTGCTAGCATTTTGGTAGGCCATGCTAGACAAAATGTTGCACCATGTCCTCATATTTTAAAAGAAGTTAGGCAACTCATGTACACCCATCTGAAAAAGCAAAAGACACAAAGAATAGGGAAGAAAATGATTCAAAGACTTACATGAAACATAATGGGTAGCAGTCCTGACACAATGGATAATTTAGGACACAGCAAAATTGTGGATTTAGGGGATGATAACAGTTTGAGATGGCAAGACAAGAAAGAATAAAAAGCCGGAACGTATGGGAGGATAGAAAAAAATTTAAAGCTTAGTTGTCTCCTTTTAAAGAAAGTGGCTGCAACGGTGGAGAGAACGCAGTTGGTACTAGGGGCCCAAGGATGCCTCAATTTTCAAGAGCAGGAAACATATGCGGCTGACAGCAGGAGTCAGTTGATTGATCTTGAAAGCACACATGCTCGTTTACAAAAATTGACCCAGCTTTGCACAAGAATAAGAGCTCAAAGCAATCTAAGATTAGAGAGCCCTCGATGAGGGGTATGCCAAAAAGGTTGGGATAGGATTTTAGTCTCTCTCCATTTTTTTTTTGTGGTGGAGTAACATTCCACCAAATGTTACTGCAAGCAACATATTTTATCAGCCTATGTTAGATACAAGATGTTGCTTCACGGAGAATGATGCAGCAGGGTCACCAATATTGTAGAATTGTTCAATAGGACAGATTGTTGATGGCTAGTTGTAGATAACAGTTTTGCTTCTTTGTTACTTGCTGATGCTTCAAAATGAGCACATAATAACCCAAGAATTGATCGTTGTTGTTGGCTCCAAGTAGTTTTAAGAAAACAAGAATGCATCAAGAATTAGATAAAACAAGAATTTCTTACAAGGGAAAAAGAATGATGAACAGGGCAGAGCTGTGCAAGACGTCAGGAAACTGAATCGGCCACACAAACATAATGCAACATCTGATTTACCAGAATGAATAATTCAGCAACATTACTACCAATAGGAACATCTGCTTGTAACAGAACAGGTAGAATTGCTGCTAGAATTTTGCAAACTTCAGTTTTGCAAGTAGGCTTTGATAATCAATTATTGCCAACTTCAAGACTTACTACTTGATGCATAATGTCAAGCAATTGCACAAGAATTTCATGAATCACCAGGATAACAGGAGATTACTCACAAGAATGCATGACTAAAAGCTGATGTAGGAACAAAGGCGTAGGATTATGAATTGTAGAATTTAGAATACTATATGTGTAAGAAATGGTAATAAGTCCGAATTGTAGAATCAAACATTCATCTCTTGAAGAATAATGCCAATAAAATGGTCAAGAATCCGAGAATCAACCAAGAATCTGTAAAACCAAAAATCTTGCTGAAGCAGAAATACAACTTGTTGCTGAATTTCCAATTTCTCATCTTTGTGCTGGAAATCTGAATGAAGAAGCAGCCATCGATGGAGTTCATTGTAGAAAATGTAGTATGCCAAGAACATCTATTATTGATGCCTCACCATAAGATTACCCAGAACCAAGAACTGTATAATATTATGAGAAAAAAACTTTTTGGTAGATATTTGGTAATCAAGAATAAAAAATTCTCATGGACTGAAACTTGTTCTTACACCAATTTTGTTATATAATAGTCTAAAATGGACTTATGTGGAAGAAAAAGGGAAGAATATATAGAAAGAATTAGAGGAAAGGAGGCCAAGTAGAGAGAGAAAGGAAAATAGAAGAAAAAGAGAGGTTCAAGAGGGAGTATAATCTTACCAAGGGATGAAAAACTCATGTTATCAACTTCATTCATCAATCTGCCAATTACAAGTGAAGTATCACTATTTATAAGCTAATACCTTCCCTGACTTCTTTTACCATAATAACCTTCAAAGGTAACAAAATCATCCCCTTTATAGGCTATTCTTTACCAAAACAATTCTTCTTAGAGCTAGCCAGCCTATTTAGTACTGGTATGACCTACATAACACAACTGAGCTTGAATGTGATGAAGGGTTTAAAGGCCCAACTTGTAATGAGCTAATGTTTTCAATAGAGGGCAAGTATAGGCAATTGAAAGAAGAAATTGATAGCTTTGGTCCTATCTAGGATGAACAGGATGTTATCATTATGTGCGAGTCCTATCTATGATAACGGGATGTTATCATTATGTGCGATGTATGGACATGTGTAATACATAAGCACCTGATCAATTTCTCAGTATATAGACCCTCAAGAATAGTTTTTCACAAGTCACTTGATACCACAAATGTCAATAATAGAAATAAAGAATATTATTTCCATAATTAATCTCTTAGTGTACAACACTTAGGAATAATTTTCCACAAGTTCATTGATGCCACAAATGTTTAGGGTAGAAGTAAAGAATATTACTTCCACTTCATGGACATAGTGATTGATGAGATTGGAGAAGATGGAGTTGTCGATATTGTTACAGATAGAGAGGGCAACAAGAGCGGTTGAAAAACTCCTTATGTAGAAGAGGAAGCACCTTTACTAAACTGATTGTGCAATACAATATGGATCTTATTTGGAAGGATCTTAGAACAAAGCAAAATATTGATGATATGACAACAGAGGTGAAGAAATAACGAGCTACATCTATGGCTCAACATGACTAACTATCATATGAAGAAGTTCACTAATGGCTAAGAGTTGTGCCCTGCTATAACACATTTTGTTGCAAGCTTCCTTGTGGAACATGACTAACTATTATGTGACGAAGTTCACTGATGGCTAAAGTTGTGCCCTGCTATAACACATTTTGTTGCAAACTTCCTTGTGGTGCAGTCTATTTGTCTCCATAAAGAGGAACTAAGCAATATATTTAAATTAGATGATTATAAGAATTCCAAATTCAGAAAACCAAGAGATACCTTGGAAATAATGTGAGGAAAATCATTTAAGGGAAGGATTTTAGGAAAAGGGGTAATTATGTTATTAGAATGCAAAAACCCATTTTAAAGTGTTAAATTGGTTGACAGTAGTGAGAAACCAACAATAAGATTTATTTATGAAGCCACGGGCCAATAAAAGATAGCCATCAAAAACGGTTGTCATTCCTACGTAAGCGTTAGGAAGGTAATTGACCATAGGTTAAATTTTCAACTATATTATGAGTTGCATGCAAAGAGTACCTAATGAAATTTAATTTAATAATAACTATTACTCAATTATGTTTCTTATATATGTTGTGAAATTCTAATTGAATCTTTCACAATATTGTGTTATCGTTACATTGTTTTTTAAACCCATAGTATCAATATGGTGGAAAGCTTTCCACCATTTGGAGGAAATGGACAAGGTAAATAGTAATTCGTTTGTAATTCCCCTCCCCCCTTAATTTTAACTATGTTATATGGCTACAACATACATAAGCTATAACCATTTGAATTTTGCTAGTGCTAGTATTGGTTACGGAACTGAATGGCTGACACATCACAGATCTTGTACTCCTGAACTCCTGAAGATTGTAGTTTGGGTTCTAAGTCAAACTAACTCTTCCTCTAGGTGCTAGAGAAATTGAAGCATTTTTAGCATTATATATACAAAGAGACTAAATAAACCAAAGTATGAGAGAATGAAAAATTTAGTCTTTAATAACTACAACTTAAGGCTGAAAATAAGAAATATCATTAAAAGCCCAAGCTGAATTAGAAAATCCATTTAATTAAATGAACTTGAATTATATATTTAAAGATGATGATCCATTGGGTTCATGGTTAGAGAATTAGAAGATGACGCTACTAGATGGGAAAAATAATTCAGACTGACTCACTGTCGAGTTTGAAAGAGTTGAAAAGGCGGCGGCGGCGGTATCGAAGCAGTTGGTGTAGAGTCGAGAGGGGAAAATTGGTGATAGCTATACTTCTGTGGAGCTTAAGACCAGTAGTGATAATACAGCGAGTGGACATGATGATGGGGATGATATGTTCCATTGTGTCCTGATGATATTGAAAGTAAGGATAAGCCTTTAGCTCCAATTATCAAATCACTTGGCCGTCCTCTCTCCCCTTATCTCAAAGACTGTTCTTGTGCTGCTCTTGTGATGGCATGGGTATTGAATCACAGCAAACTTATGGAAGAGGAAAAAACACCCAAGGAGCTAAAGATTCATCAACCCTAGAAGTAATAGTTTTGGTGGTTTTTTGGATTTTTGAATCCCCCAATGCGGTGATAGTTCTAGTACTCAAAACTACTCTCAACTCCAGGATTTCTTGCTTACAAATATCAGCATTTTCATTACCAGTATCAATACTCTGCACAACATGATTATTTTGGAGTAGCTCAATTCACAGCCCAGCTAAATTTCCATCCAGGAGTCTAGCAAAGACCATTCAGGGAATAACACATGTTTTACTAATGATAATGTTGGAATTGGCCTGTTTGTGTTTTTTCAATGACCAGTTGAAAAGACATGAAGGATATCAAAATTAATCGTCCAATCAGTGCAGTGAAGGCAAGGGATACTACAGATGAAGATCGTCATGGTGGTGGCTGGTAGGACCTGCCAAGATAAATATTGCCTGACTTCATCTTGTATTGAAATAATCATGTTTCCTCATGGATATTTGATACTCATTGCATACTAGTTATTGCTAATTACTAGTATTAACTTGAGAATGAGATAAATCTCAAATTGTATTTCTTTATTGAAGACCGTGCGATTTAAGAATGAGTTGGAACATTACCACCAAGCTTGGCCATGCTAATTTTAAGATTGGGTTACTAACTTACAACTATGGCACATGTTCCTATCTTATTAATAATCTACACATCATTTGGTAGTGAGTGACATTCCATTTTCTTTCTTTGACATTACTTTTTTATTATCTATTAGTATTATAAGGCGTTGATTCAAATGAGTAAAATTGTTGAAAACACTTCAAATATGCAAAATATAATTTATAGGAATAAGTATTGATATATAACTCAATTTTGATATGGTTATATACTAATTTGTTGCCGATACAACCGATATTGATACATATTGCCTAACATGGCTTATATTGATATAACCGTCACCAATATTGATACACATGTTTACAACCATATAAAGGGGACAATGGAGTTGATCCTCAACAAGGCACAAAATTTTGCTCACATTGTCACTTAAAATGTACTAGTGTGCTGCTTTAACATATAGAATTAGGCCCTTTTTTCTTTTTTCAGCCTACATGCTTCACCGGCAAGGCCTTTAATGCTTTTAAATATATAGATGCTCTAGAGAGTTAATGTGTGAGGATTATCGAGTGAGTAAATGCTCTTAACAAGAAGTTAGCACAACGATTTGATTGCATTCAATGGCACCTGTGTTCAGCATGCTTATTGCATTTATTACTGATGCATCCTCCTTTTTTCGTTGGCTAAAGGTTCTTTTATATAAAATAAGATGAGAAGCTTTATAGGCATCAAACTGTTCTCTCAAGTGGGCCAGTAAGACATCAGCCTTATCAAGGGGTGATTTTGCTCAATTGATATCACACCAAATCCCATCTTTTCTCATTTGATTTTGCCTTTTAGCTTTTCAGGAGTGTAGGCATGTATTTTCTTTCACCTTTTTGTAACTGTGGCCCCTAACCACCATTACAAAAATGTGATCTGTCTTTCCTTTTTCTAAGTGACAAGTCAACTTCTTTGGGGATTTAAAAAAAAAATTCATCTTTATGACTTAAGCTTGGCCATTTCTACCGGTTGGGCAAGTAGGTGTCTTATGGCTGGCTCCATGGAGTCCTTTGGTAGATTGGTCGTCCTTGCTTGGGGCATGGCTGACTTAGTTGTGAGTTAGGTCAAGCTCATCTGACTTAGAAGTTCATCCGACTTGGTCAGAAGGTTGGTTGGCCCTGCCAATAGCTTGCATATCTCTTAACACGATTCCAGTGTCCTTGATGGATACCAGTAATCCCACCTGCCTTGACGTGGGGCAGGGTTTATGGTGTACCAGTTTCATTCAAACACCATCAGATATGTACTCTCTCTTTTGTGGATATACTCTCTTTTGTGTTCTTAGCACCACTGTTACAAGAATAATATATCTTTTTCTTTCATTTCATTAGCAAGCCAAGCTATAAAGAGAGATTCAGGAAAAGTTTGGTGTAGGGGACTTTTGGATTTTTAGTATTATTGAGTGCCCTTTTTAGTAATCTCCATATTTCATAATAACTATTCTGGTTGACTTTGCCGGTGCATGGACGCTTTATGCATAACCATGTCAAATAATGGTTCTAATTTTTCTACCCTCTTATTTCATCTATTTATATTGTTTAAAGAGCGGTCTAAAGCATGAGCTTCCCATATGATAAGGTCTATATAGGATCAGATATGTAAGGCTACACTGGACAATGGAAACAATGAGACTGCTTCTGTGATTTACACTGTAACCTCCGGTTGCAATAAAACCACCTTAGATTTATGCAATCTCGGCCTATATTTTTATCATTCTGCTCCTAAAACAAATCCTGTGTTCTTGGGTTCAACCTTTTGATTAATTCATACAAGTGCTAAGAAAATTGGGGGAAACAACTTATACAAAATTTATCCAACTTCTTGTTGGGATATGGATCACTCCCGTGTGGTCCCATATCTGGACGATTGGCCGTTCAGAGGTTCGGCCGAATACTCATATAGGGTACAATACTGAGGTGGAACTAGGTGTTCGTGTGCACTTTGCGCACACGGCGAGCGGCCAAAGGACAACTAAGTGCCGGGGTCGAAGGGCATCCAGCCATACTACTTATGCTAACCGGCTGCTGAACCCAATAGCCCATAATGAAAAAGCGTGCAAAAGTCCCTTTAGGGTTTATAAAAGTGAGTGCAATTGAGAGAGAGAGATTACTTAAAAAATTTGAGACTAGTGAGCGCCGCTACCGAGAGAAAGTGAAGAAAAGAGAGAAAAGATGGTAAAGCGAGAAGGAGAGTTTTTTTGCTCTGGAGATTTCTTC
>JAOVVI020004067.1:0-18155 GCA_028571085.2 Nepenthes alata | reverse complement strand
TTATTAATATATTATAAAATTAAATCTACCAAATTTTAACTTCAAATACTCCAATAAAATATCCGGCCGTAACAGATCCCTCGACCCGTACTATACAATCAACTAAATTAGAAGTTAACAAAATATAATGGTGAGCCAAATACCCAATAAGTGATAACAAATCTGAAAATAAATAGGGAATGATAATAAATATCTTAGATATATAATATATGATGCATGTCAAGAGTCATGAACAATAATATAATATCCAAGATTTTATATTTCATCATATCTATGACTCGTAAGCATAAGGAAGGCAGGTCATTTCGGACCCAAATGTGATAAAGATTATAAGATTTTATTAATAAGAGGCGAAATCTCTCAGAATCTAACCCCACAAGAAATAAAGGGATCTCCTAATTCGAATATCAGCGTGAATAACTTGAATACCAAATAATAATGAACAACATGGATTTTACTGAATCCGAATATCGTAAAATCCAACACATGGATTCTACCAAATATAATCTTATTTTGCCACTATGAACCAAAAGCCGATATTTACACTCCCAATGACTAGGTAAGTGACACGATGTTATCTATGGTATCCTCACTACACATACAATCCTCCTAGAGGTTACACCCGTAGCATATTCATACCATTCGTGATACCCCTTGCCAAATGATATTCCTGATATCATCTCCTACGATGGCCACATGGTTATAAGTATTTCTCCATAATAAATAATATACCTTATTATCACCATAGTATAAAAATCAGTATCGGATAAGTGTAGATCACGTAAATATATCATAACCTCTTATTCGACTAGATACCTTAGTGTTTTCATACATTCTCCTTAACCTTGACCGTAGAAAACTAATAACTCGAACACTCATGCAATCGAGTATAACGCAAAGAAGGCTTTGCAATTATAACGATAGAATTGCCGCTTGGTGTTGACGAGGACTGTACTCGCACCATTAAAATTAATACAAAGGAATTATCACAGAATGATGAAAGGGCAAAAGAAAACTAGGAATAGCATATTTTGATCAATTTAACATTTAACTAGTCATCCATCAAAACTAGTGACCTAAATTAATACCATAATTAAATTATCACTAGTGACTTACAGATCAACCCTCTAACAAATCAACTGGTCTAAAAATTATATCTATGCATATATATAATACTTTTTTCATTTAACAAGTTTCAAATGAAGTCGAATCATATCCTCAACCCCACTCTCTAAGGTTCAACATTCACGGCTACATTATCTAGTTCTTTCATAGACAATACATCCATATACACAATTACTACTAGCACACCCCTACCCTATTAACACACCCTTACATTACCAACATACACCTTGCACACACACTAGTTCAAACCCACGCTCACAAAGCGGCATGCAAACACTCACACATACACACATCACACATGGTAGCAACCCCATTGAACTACCAGCACACACACAACAGCTCTCTCATACACTACTCACACTACCAACACACTTCCTCCATTACAAGAACCTCACACACTTGGCTATACACATACACACACAGAGACGGCAATACACACTAGCAGTACACACACATGCACCTACTTATATACATATATACATTCATACAATATATATACATATATTTATATACATACCCACACACACATATGGGTACTCACACCCATGCTGCTACATATACTATTTCAATACCCATTTTGCAAAATAGAGGAAAACTCTTTGTTATTTACGTTTTGTCCGATTCTCATCTAGGTAAAGGAATTTCAATTTTTATTTCCAATTATGTAAATAAAGAGAATTTATAACATAATTTCACGACCTCAATTTTAGCGACAACCCTTAATTTTTTTTGTTTCCAATATCATATAAGTCGTAGCTCTATTTCACCCGATTTCAACATACCCAACCATTTATGCTAAATCCCATGAAATTGGGATATGCGAGCATCAATAATAACTTTTCAAAGAAGGAGGAAGAGATTGTTTGCACAAAGTATAAAAATTACTTGCAAATTAGGAAGATTACTTGTAAAGAAAATCTCAAATCAATTTGCATGATGCCTTCGATTTTCCTTGGCATGTCTGAAGCGGCTTCTAGTGACGGCTTGTCAACGATGTCTCTGGCATCGACTCTTGCGTCGATGGTAGGTACCAGTGGCAGACTTCCAGTTACCCCATTCTCACTCTCTCCCTCTCTCTGGTTTCACCAGGGACCCCCAAGAAAAAAAAGCGAAGGTAATGATTTACAAGGGAATGAGAGAAATTGAAAGGAGAGAACTGGGGCTGATGACCGAGAGGAAGAAGGGAAAGTAGCTGATCAGCAGGAGAAGGAGAAGTCAGCACTGCACAAATCGCCCGGTAATTCCTCCCTCTTTCTCTCTCCTTTTTCTTGGTTCATTTCCCTCCCTACTTTACTTATTATTATTATTATTGTTATTATTATATTCTATTTACTTATTTATTATTATCATTCATCATTTATTATAAATTATTTAATGCCCATTAGTATTTATAATATTTATTAGCATCAATATATTATATTATTTATTACTCTATTAAACCCATAACTATATAATCTAAGTTAAAATATCGAGATGTTACAGTCCTCCCCACTTAAAAAAAGTTTCATCCTCAAAATATAGGTATTGATCTTCAAATAATTACTGATACTTTTACTTAAAGAACCATCTCTATTCAAATAAAATATTTATCAAATTTTTACTCCCTTTAAAATCAATGGCACATAATTTTAACATACAATAGATCATATACACACTACTGAAATATTAATATTAAGAGAGTCTTTCTCCATCTAATATTTGCACAAGTCGAGTCCATAATCTTTTTGATCTCCAATGTCCTCACAATTAACTAATAATTGCATTATCCACTTACAATAATTACACTTAAACTTATCCTCCCAATGCAACTCTAGTACAATCATGGTATATAACTTGAACCGTTAATTGTAGTACTAGTATCCAATTTCTTGCATCATGTTGTCGACCTCAATGATGATGTCGTTGTTCAAAGTGTAAATTGTTCCACAATATAGACATGCTCTTGACTTTCCTTTATGGGTTAATTCTATAAGTCGTCCTCAATCGTGCAACATTGAACGCCTTTTTTTTTGAACCCTTAATATAAAGTATAAACCTCTAAAATAGTCTATAAATTTCTCAATTATCAACTTTCAAATGCTTTAATAATAAATTAATGATTAATCTTTATCAACATATACTTTATTGTTGTCACACCTTAATAATGAAACACATGCCAATAGAACTTCAAAGTTGCATATCATGCGGCCTTTAAAGGATGCGATACAACATTATAATTATCTTTATAACCTTCAATAAATACTATAATCTTTCGACTCATACAATGGCCATTTCTAATTGAAATTTCACTAGTGGATTTCTCTATACCATCCTTTATCACGTCTAAAAAATTCATTACACTCTCTAGCTTAGACTGAATTCTTTAAAAAAAAACAACTCCTAAGAATTAAATTTTCAAGTTTCAAGACCCAAAATCCTAAAATAATTGTAATTATCACAGATTTAGATCATGAATTGATCACTAATTTTCTTTTTGATCAAACTAATTGAATTTAAAACTTTATTTTTCCAAAAGGAGAATCTTGCAAGGATCAAGATGTGAACATCAACATTCATGAGATGCTTAGGAATACTTCAGCTGACCGAAAACAAAATCATGATTAAATAAATAATAAATCAATTAACTCAATATTTACTTGAAATAATTACTTAATATAGACTAATAGTATGTTCAGAAAATTGAGCCAACTCCTATAGACGATTAGTTTTCAGCTTCCTTCTCCATAATCAATGCAGTGATCTTCAACATTATCCAAGTCTATGGGTATAATATATTTGTATTACCCAAGAAAGTTATCCAAGAGATTGACATGATTTCTGGTCTACTTACCAAAAAAAAAAGACATGATTTCTGGTCTTGCACTGCAGGCACAAGTGTTGGAATCGAGAATCTACAATTCTAGAGCATAGTAGCTATTGGTAAATATGTTTTGGTATAGCTCTATGGCCAATGAAGTAGCCAAATTTCAGTGAAATAAATACACTCCAACATCTCAAGGGTAAAGATTATTGTGAATATAGGTAAAAATGGAAGCATTCAAGGGTTGGAATTAAATTATGAAAATAGAGATTGTTTCTGCAACAATAGAGATAAAATAAAATTTAGATAAATAGAAAGATATAGCTATTGATAGCTTTACAACTGATGCTGCTTGGGTTCCTTTGATAGCAAGAAGATGGAGAGCAAGGGTAAAATAATATGGAGCAAGCTCACTATCCCAGGACATACTTCATCATGTAGCAATCCAAGAATTATAAATATCAGTGTTGATAACCCTTCCAATCAATTAGAAATAACAACCAAGATCCACAGAATTCCAATCTTAGGGCTCTGAAAGGGGCAAGTCCAATTGACAACTGCGTCGACTATTGATAAATTTATAAATATACTTGATACTTAAATAAAAATATCTAACTTTGCTATCCCTTGACCCAAATTTCAGACTATAGAGTTGATCATTCAAATATATGCTGCAAATTTCAACAAATAATCCTTAATTTTTTTTTTTGTATTTTGAAAGAAATCCCTAATGTCTCAAATACTCATAACGTGCCTAAAATGTTGTACAACCTTTTCAATAAGGGGTCAAGTTGTAAAGGATATCTGCAATCACGGACTATCTTCTTGGGCATTATACACTTATACTGAATAATTATCTAACAGATCACACAAACACCGAAGATATATATCCTTAAGTGCTTCTGATCAATACCAGATAAATAACATTTATTGTTTGGAATGGGTACTACTTGTGTAATTTCTCAAAATCTTAGAATAGTCTTCAAACGATACATAAAGTAAAAAGAAAGAACGCAAAGGTCACAAATTATGTTGAATTAAATTCTAACCATTGTAGGATATACCACGTAAGGTATGTCTACTACTTCTATTGGTATCAGACAAAGGGTGTACCTCTTTATTAGGAATGATGTAAACTTTATTTGGGCTTGGAGATTATCATTTATAGTGCCGAGCTTTACATTTCTTGGCAAAATGTCTTGACTGGCAATAACGTAATATAGTCAAGGGATATTTTAGCTTGTTAGGGATACTATCACCGTAGTTGTTGTAGACGTCTTGCAATATTTGGTGATATAGCTGGTCTCTCAACGTATAAAACAACGTTACTTGTCGTGAGGATTGTTAATCTTTTCCGCTTAATTAATAAGGACGGCGATGACTTACTTTCAAAGTATGAAATAATCAGTTTCGATTGTTCGTTCCTACTGAGTGTGGGAGCAATGGAAGCTAGTGTCTTTGCCATCCATGAATTGCAAATCAAGGTATTAATGGCTTGGTCTATGCGTTGATTTGCTTGTTGGAGTGCTCTTAAAATATCTTAATCCTTTGTATGGGTGCCATTGGAAGCTCTTAGTGAATTTGCCAAATTCGCATCTTATTGTTCCAACATCCTACAAAATAGAGAGTTTAGAATAAACCTATTTTAATATTTTGGATTCGTCCATAAACTAGCAATCTAAGAGATCTACCAACTCCAAGCCCCGAACTATACAATCAATTCATAAACTAAAGTTCACTAAGATATTATAAGTCCTTAACTCATTTAATGACCCAAAAATTCCTAGTGCATTTCCGATTCCAAAATCCTCAAATCACTTGACAAACAAAGTTTTATTATATTAAATCCTCTAAATCACCTAATAGACATGTAGTCCTCTATTCAGAGGCGAGATTATGAGAAATACTCTAAATTTTCATATCTTATTCAATCGCCTAATATCCTTAAAATATCGAAGTGTTCTTTACAAAACCTTAATTCTCTGATACAATAACTATAACGACCCAAATTTGAGTCACTCGATCCGATTTAGATCGACCACGAGAAAATCCAAAATTACAATCAACCTCATAAATGCTTCATTAAATTCAACATAATAATTATAATTATCATAATAAATTTCTTCAAGACAATAAGTGTCTACAATATTATTATCCTGGAACGCAGTCTCGACAACATATCTAAATAGAGCCGCGATTAATGAAACTAACTCTAAAACTTCTCCTTACAAGCCTCTATCTTCAATATCATCTCTACCTCAAAGTTCTATAGTAGAAGTGCGATTCCTCGACTCGTATTATGTAATCAACTAAATCTGGTACCAATAAAATATAAATGGGAGTTAAATACCCAACAAATGATAATAAATTTTTAAAAAATAAAAAATAATAATAAATATATCAGATATATAATACATGATGTATGTCAAGAGTCATGAACAATAATATAATATATAACATATAAGTATATATAAGACTTTATATTTCATCATATTTATGACTTGCATGCATAAGGCAGGTCACTCTCGACCTAAATGTAACAAAGATTATAAGATTTTATCGATAAGAGGCGAAGCTCCCTTAGATTCCAATTTTACAAGAAATAAAGGGATCTCATGGTCCAAATATCAGCGTGAACGATCTGAATATCAAATAATAATAAACAACATGGATTCCACTCAATAAGAATATAGTAGAATCCGATACATGAATCTTACCAATATAACTCGTAGATTTTATCAAATTCAAAACTCAAGAAATATCAACAATGACGAAATATCATAATGAATCACATTGAACCGTATTATGTCATTGTAAACTAAAAGCCGCATATTTACACTATCAATGACTGAGTAAGTGAAAAGAGGTGATCCACGATATCGTCACTACCCTTACAATCCTCTTAAAGGTTGTACCCATAATATGCCCATATCATCTGTGATACCTATCGCCAAATGATATCCCTGATATCATCTCTTACGATGGTCACATGGTTATAAGTATCCTTCCATAATAAATAATATAACTCATTATCACTATGATATGGAAATCAACATCGCATAAGTGTAGACCACGTTAAGGTGTTGTAACCTCCCATTCGACTAAGTACCTTAGTACTTTCATACACTCTCCTTAACTTCGACCATAGGAAGCCAATAACTCAAACACTCATGTAATCAAGTATAATACAAAGAAAGTTTTACAATTACAATGATAAAATTAACATTTGGTGCTGATAAAGATTGAACTCATACCATCAAGATTAACACAAATAAACTACCATAGAACAATGAAAGGACAAAAACGAACTAGAAATAATATATTTTGATCAATTTAACATTTATCTAGTCCTCCATCAAAACCTATTATTAATACCATAAATAAATTATCACATATCACTTACAGATAAAGTTCCTAACAAATTAACTTGTCCCAAAATTACATCTATGTATACATATAATACCCTTTTTATTTAACGAGTTTCAAACGAAACTGGATTATGTCCTTAGCTTCACTCTCTAAGGTTCAACATTCACGGCCACATCACCTAGTTCTCCCACACACAACACATCCATATACACAAATACTACTAGCACACCCCTACACTATTAACACACCCTTACACTACCAACATACACGCTACACACACACATGTTCACACCCACGCACACAAAGCGGCACACACACACCTATACGTACACAGTAGCACCCCCATTGCACTACCAGCACACACACAACAGCTCTCTCACACACTACCAACACACTTCCTCCATTACAAACACCTCACACACTTGGCTATACATACACACACAGACGACAATACACATAAGTAGTACACACTCACGCACCTACTGATATACATGCGTACGTATAATATATATACATATATTTATATACATACCCACACACACATATGGGTACTCACACCCATGTTTCCACATATACTATTTCCATACCCGTTTTGCAAGACAGAGCAATACCCTATGTTATTTAAGTTTTGTCTGATTCTCATCTAGGTAAAGGAATTTTTAACTTTCACTTCTAATTACATAAATAAATAGAAGTTATAACATAATTTCACAGTTTATCAAACCCTAATTTTAATGACAGCCCAAAATTTTTTTTGTTTCTAGTGTCATATAAGTCGTGGCTCTGTTTCACCCAATTTCAACATACCCAACCATTTCTACCAAATCCCATGAGATTGGGATATGCAAGCATCAATAATAACTTTTCAAGGATGGAGGAAGAAATTGTTTGCACAAAGTATGAAAATTTATTACAAAATAGGAAGATTACTTGTGAAGGAAATCTCAAATCAACTTCTCTGATGCTTTCGATTTTCCTAGGCATGTCTGAAGCAGCTTCCAATTACGGCTTGACAATAATGTCTCCGAAATAGACTTTGGCGTCGATGGCAGGCACTAGGGGTAGACTTCCAGCTACCCCATTCTCACTCTCTCCCTCTCTCTGATTTCACCACCGACCCCCAAGAAAAAGAAGACGAAGGCAATGATTTAAAAGGGAATGAGAGAAACTGAAATGAGAGAATTGGGACTAGTGACCGAGAGAAAGAAGACAAAGTGGTTGATTGGTAAGAGAAGAAGTCGGCTCTGCACAAATTGCCCGATAGTTCCTCCCTCTTTCCTTCTCCTTCTTCTTCATTCATTTCCCTCTATACTTTACTTATTATTATTATTATTATATTCTATTTACTTATTGATTATTATCATTCGTTATTTATTATAAATTATTTAATACCCATTATTAATAATAATATTTATTAATATTAATATATCACATTATTTATTACTAAATTAAATCCGTAACTATATAGTCCGAGTCAAAATAATGTAGTACTATACGGATAGAGTTATAACACCGTTTGACACTTTTCCATTAAAATGACCCCCTATGAAGTTGTATATGGCAGCCGGCCACCCTCCTTAACCGATTATATTCAGGGCTCATTTGCTGTAGCATTAGTCGATGAATTACTAACTGAACACTCTACTATTCTTGACACTCTAAAGGTGTAACATATCTGGGCACCCGCTTGTAAATATTATTTGCTTTGCTACACAGGCGCACGGTTTTTTTTTCTGGCAAACGGCCTCCACCGCCACCAAAATGCATCCCCCAGAGTGGCGTAACGGTGAAACAGCGTGGCGAGATATTGCCCTCTTTACCCTGAGAGAACTTATGGCGTCTCCAACCATACACAGGCTTCAAGGTTTTCTCCTAGCGAACCTTCACAGGTTCCCAGGATGCGTCCACAAGGGAGAAGTATACACGCTCTTATAAGGCATGCTTTATTTTTCTTTCCATCCGATGTGGGATATCATAATCCACCGCCTTTGGGAACCTAGTGTCCGCACTGGCACACCGTACCATGTCCAGTCTTTGATACTATTTGTAACGTCTCCGGGTACCCGCTTATAAATATTATCCGTTTTACCACACAGGTATACGATTTTATTCCTGGTAGATGACCACCACCGCCCCAAAATGCGTCCCCCTGAGTGGCGAGATATTGCCCAATGTGTCGAGATATTGTCCTCTTTGGCCTGGGAGAACTTCCGGCATCTCCAGCCATATACAGGCCTCAAAGTTTTCTCCTGGCAAATCTCTACAGGCTCCTTGGACACATCCACAATGGAGAGGTATCCACGCCCTTATAAGACACACTTCATTCTCCTCCCCATTCGATGTGGGATGTCACAAAAGGCTAATTTTCAGTGTGCTCAACTACGCATGAAAAATCAGGCGGATGCTCATCATTCAGACAAGAAATTTAAGATCAAATGTTCGGTCTACATTAACCTATAACCGTACCGATAAACTATCGTGACCCATCGACAATCTAACAAATTAGCTAAGCGTTACTACGAACCATTCTATATTTTGGACCGCGTTGGACCTATTGTTTACTATCTTTGCCTACCGAATTACTCTAAAATTCACAATGTCTTTCATATTTTATTACTGAAAAATGCATTGGCGACCTACACTCCATCCACATCATGACTTGCCAGCAGAGGCTACCGGTTCCCATCCTTTAATGACCCCTGATCAGCTTCTTGGCTTCCGAAAGGTGCTCTAACATGGAAAATTTGTTTCCTAGTTCTTTGTCCAATGCAAATTGTACACTCTTATAGAGGCCACCTTGGAACCCGTAACAGATTTTGTCCGTAATTTTCCTACATTTAATATTGAAGATAAGGGTTTTTTTTGTTGAGGACGACAATATTGTGGGCTTAGTTGATTCGACTACTACAACACCGATCACCACCCCACTCGTCTCACAAAGTGGCCACTCCACTTGACCACCTATTAAGTTCCATGATTGACATAAGTTTATTTTAGTTATAGTTTATTATAATCTTTATATTTTATTTTGATTTTCTTACATTTGCCATACTGTTATGGCCGTTAGGAATATATTCAGTTATTACATTTTATATATATTGATTATCTGCTATAGTTACAGATATTAAAATCATAATTTTAGTTCTCTCTCCTCCCTAATTCCCTCTTTCCCCCTCTATTTTCCTCCTATTTCCCCTCTGCCTTCTATTAGAGCTCCCCGCCCTTTCTACTTTCCCGATTCCCTTCTCATTTCTTGTTTTTGTTGCCAGTTGCAAAATAAAGCTCTGCTGCATGCATCAATTTGCCTCCTATTCTTGAAACATTCGGGTTTTAACTATCACTCGTTGTAGCATAGAGCTATTCAACCTCCAACATGTAATGACGAAGTTAAAGGTCATTTTTTGCACTAATAAGATTCTAATGACATGTTAATAAGGAATTTGGTATTTCTACTCCACTAAAAAAGAAATTGATTTAACTCATTTCAATTACAATTGTCTTATTGGGTTATGATTACTCCTTTGTAGGTCCATATATATTTAATGTGCCAATTGGTGGTACGAATAATAAGTATTTTTATGTACACTTTACACATGAGACAAAGGCCTGAGGTGCCGATTCCAGAAGCATCATGTCCGAATTGCGCTCGAGGAGCACCATGGGCGTTGATTACGGAAACTTAGTGCTTGAGCTTACCTGACGGGCACTCGAGCACCAATTTCAAAAACTCTATGCTCGAGCCGTGTTGGACGGGCGCTCGAGTGCCATTTTCAAAGACTCCGCACCCGGGCCGCACCTGATATGAGCTCGAGCACGGCTTGGAGAATACAAACGCGGCTAACGCTTGTTAGGGTTTTACTACTGTAATTTTTAGTACCATTTTGAGAGAGAAAAGAAGAGAAAAAGATAGAAAATGAATAAGAGAAATATTTGTGTATTCATTTGAGTTTCGAATCGAGTTTCAATCTTCGTTGATCGTAGGTACACTGTTCTTACCATTGAGAAGAATATTTATTAGGTTTTATTTTTTATCTTTTATCATATACTTTATATTGTATGGACATATTTTGAGATAAGGTAATTTGACCTTATATTTAAAAATTTTTGTAATCGAGACATTACATAGTGCAGATATGTTCGGATTTTGAGTCATATGATTTTTTTTCTCATTCAAAAGAAAATTTTCTACATAAAAATCGTATATTTATTGATCATGTGTAATTATTGTATGCTTGTTGTGTATTATTATTTATTTTCTTACAGTTCAAATAGTTGGTCAAGTTCCAACACATCTGATTAGTATGAGACAGAAGATATCAATATTTTGGTTAATAATAAATAAAAATTAGATAATATTTTTTAATAGTAAATAATATATTAATTTGATGAATATCGAATGATTATGATTAAATTAGATTGAATTAAATAATATCTTAACGGGAAGTTCTCCAAATCTATTGATAAGATGGCCATAAACATTCAAGACTCAAGACTCAACTATCTAATCGTAAAGGAAATACAGAATGAAGCCACAATTAAGGTGGCTAGCCAAGTAATGAACGAGTTTGCCTAAAATCCTCCACCCCATGTTTCGAGCCACATATATTGTTGCCTCATGGAGGTTAAAAATAAAGAAGTTTTATTGCATAATTATGTTATTGTTTAAAGCTATTCTGTAAATTATGAGTAATTATTTGATTATGCATCTTGAGTTTTATTCTCCATTTGTACTTAAATTTTGTTGACAGATTCTAATTTTCTGATTTGAAGGGTTTCAAATAAAATTCATCTATTCATTCGTTACATTGTGTCTAATTTTCTATACATATGATTGCCGTTTTCACTACCGCATTAGATAAATATAAGATAAAAATCCCATCATTTATCTTTTGTTGTTACTATTGGGTTATGAGTTACTCCCGTGTGAGCCCATATTTATTTGATATGCTAATTGGTGGTACGAATGATAAATATTTTCACACGCGCTTCACGCGCATGATGAAGGTCTGAGGTGCTGATTCCAATAGCATTACACTCGAGGCGTGCCTTAAACGTCATTTCCAGAAGCCTCGTGCTTGATCCGAGTTTGTCGGGAGCTCGAGTGCCATTCGTAGAAGTACGCGCTGGAACGGTGCCTACCAAGCGCTCGAGTACAATTTTCAGAAGTTTCGCCTCGAGTCGCGCCTGGCAAGCACTCGAGCGCCAGTTCCATAAGCTTTGTGCTCGTACTGCGTCTGCTTGGCACTTAGGTGCATCCCGGAGGATAAAAAGACGGTTGACACATGTTAGGGTTTAACCACTGTAATTTGAGCGCCGTTTTGAGAGAAAAAAAGAAGAGGAAGATAGAGAAAATGGAGAATATGAAGATTTGTGTATTCATTTATATTTCGAATCAAGTTTCATTCTCCATCAATCGTGGGTACACTGTTCTTGCTATTGAGAAGAATATTTATTGGGTTTTATTTCTTCTATTTTATCTTGTATTCCCTATTGTACGGATTTATTTTGAGGTAAGGTAGTTTGACCTTATGTTTAAAATTTGTGTAATCGAGATATTGCATAGTGAATATATTTTCAGACATTGAGTCATGTGATTTTTTTCTCTCGTTCAAAAGTGAGTTTTCACGTAAAAATTATATATTTATCGATCATACGTATTTGTTGTGTGCTTGTCGTGTTTTATTATATATTTTCTCACGGTTTAAATAGTCAGTTAGGTCCCAACAGTTACATCGTCGCCTTATTCTCAAGTGATATATACAATTTATTCACGTTTTACTCTATGTTAATAGCCAAACTATAGGCCATATTGGTGGAATCATTTTACCATTCTGCCCTTGGCATTCTTTAGTTTATTGTTCTCCATGATTAATGGTGCTTGGACTAACAGTAGATTAGACTTGAAATCCATTCCTCAATAATAGTTCTTCTTGAGAGAGGTATAATCATCAATGGGGATGGGATAGACTTGATCAAAATTGCTTCTATCGAGTTTGGATCGAGTTTTGAAAAGAAATACAGATAATCAATCCACTCGGGTCACTTAGGCTTGATTATCCAGGTTAAAAGATATATTTATGTCGGTTCATATCCTTTTATGGGTTTTTTTTTAAGTAATTTTATTTTAAAAATCAATATTTAGATAAAATATTGTCTTAAATATTTTAAATTTATAATTTTTTAAAAAGTTTATAAAAAAAAAACACACCTTCATTTAGGAAAAAACCCATAAATCAGATCGGTCTGATGCAGGCCGATTTAGCTCATGATTTTATCAGACCTAAAAAATTAATCGAGCTTAATTTTTTAACAGTATTTGGTCAAATTTGAAATGGGTTTGAATGTTGGGGATGGGTGGACAGTGATGGAGATGAGGAAACTAACATGAATAATTAAGAATGGAAGCGTAAACATCAGAAGATGTTTAATGGCTGTAGAGGTAACAACCGACAGCTAACGAGATGGCCTTACCACCTGCCCGTTTGGTTAGCAAGTTTTAACGGTAGGAGGATTGAAGGCTACAAGGCAACAATGCCCATCAAATATTTCAATTATGGGGGACTGTCTTTGTTTTATATTCATTAATTAAAAAAAAAAGATGAGAATTATATATATTTTTTAAAAAAATTTTAAATAATTTTTTTAAAAAAAAAATTAATATTGAGTTAAATACTCAATGGACCTTAATATTTAAAAGATAATTGGTTTTGATTTAATCAATTAATATAACTAACATCTAATATATATGCAAACAAGATGGCCATTGTAATGAAAAATGTATAAATAGTTTGGATTTTAAAAAAGTGTGTTAATTAATTTTATAATCTTAAAACACAAATCTTTATTGAAACTAATTAAAAAAAATTTTAAAAAAATACTTATAGATAATCTCAATCAAATTTTATGATTTTTTATAAGAGTTTTTGTATTTTTTTTAAAATGTGATGATTTTATTATTTTTTTAATGTTATTCGGGTATATTGGCCTCAAAGGCATATAATTAGCACGACCAATATGTCAATTTATAATATAATGAATAATTAAAAATAAAAAGTATTTTAATATACGTATCAATCTTGATCAAGTCATTAAAGTATTGAAAACATTTCTTATAAATTAATTCTCCTCCATTGCAAACTTTCTCCATGTTCACAATTTGAAGTCAAAATATATAACTAATCACTTTTGAGGTCATTAATTTATTTAGGAACTTCTGAAAGAAATATTTGTATAGAAAAGAATAGCAAAAAGAGAAAAACCAAGAAGAAAATAAAATAAAACAAAAGAAACCAATCCACGGGCAATATTTTCTTTTATTTTTTCTTTGGGGGGGGGGGATTTTTGAATAAGAGTAAATCCGCTTATCCATCAAGAATTATATGAATGGTAAATTTAAAATTGATATATGAGTTTTCAAATCTAATATTTGAATCTTTTAATTTAAATTAAGTACACCATAAATTAAAATAAGAAGTTAAAAAATGAGTCTTGTTCATCGATTTATCATTGAATAATAAAGTCAAAATTACACTCAGTAAAATTTGAAGGCGAATATGTGAATTAAGTGTAATGGCTTCTTGTAAGGTACACATTTTAAATTATAATTTTTATCATGATTAATTAAATTATGATAATAAAATTATTTATACCAAATAAAAATTTAGGTCAAAATCAATATTCTGATTAAATCACATCAAATTAAGTGATACTCGATTAGTGTATGACGCGTGTAAGTGCATATTTTAGATAGATTACTCATATCCAACGTGCACTCAAGAGATGCACGTGTGTATTTGTGATAGAATGCATGTATATAATGCATATTTGTTGGACACTTGTGCACCACGTGGGCTTCAGCCCAACTGAGCCGACCCAAGCCGTTGAGCCGGCTGTGAGCCGACCGAGCCGCCAAGCCACGAACACGGATCTGAGCCGATTCAATCGGCAGAGCAAGTTTTGCTCGTTCGTCTCCTTCGATGATTTTGTAACAATTTGGTGTTAAACTCAGTTAATTGCTAAAGTATTTGTGGTCCATTAAGTGGTGATAATTCTCCCATTAACTCAATTAATCAATTTTGGCTGGTTCGAGTATGAAACGCTCGGTTGAGGCGGGTGATAGTTTTGCCTATAAATTGAGACTTCTGGCTTTGTCCTTGGCATCCAACTCAAGCAATACACCATCTAAACGAGTTAAGGAGTGTCCAGAAGCACGGAGCCGGTCCGAATCGATCGTCGGAAAACAGAGCATAAATGGCCGGAGGTATATAAAGTCGATTGTAAATTCTACTTTTGTGGTTGTTTTCACCACTTTAATATCTAACAACCCACACAAAAAAAATCCCCCCATGAACATGTGAGGTGCTCCACCACCCCAGTTAGCAAACAAGATAAAACCACTAGTCCCCGTGCAACCCTCCCGCCGCAGGTATACACAAGTTGGGATGTAGTATATTGTTAAGACGTAGTCTTCGAGGAGGAGGATCGCCTTGAAATGAAATCTTCCATTCTCCCCAGTTTGACAATGGTTACAATTGCTCACCCTTGCAGCCTTCATCTCAGAAAGCTGACAATTGGGCCCATTCATGACGTGTGGACCTAATGTCACAGCCATAAAGTTTTTGATGAGCTTCTATTGAGCCTTATCAAAATATTATGAGATACTTCGTCATTAAGCTTACTTGCTAAAATATGATTTAACTAATCAACTGGTATATCTCACGTGCCTTTCAATGCTAACCTCATCCTATTGTTTATCCTCAAGTACACATCTCTAATACCCATAACATTCGACAGTATATCATTATCCATCTTAACTACTCTATAATTCCAAAGCCCATAACATGTGAAGAAATTTTTTTTAGGCGTCACTTTGAGTGATGTCCAGCTTTCTGTCAGCTAGCCAGTCTCATGGCTTATGAGGTTGCTCACCTTCTCACCGTACACTACAATGAGAATCATCGCTAGTGGTAGAGATATGAACCATTCACAATCATCCTTCTCTCAATTGTCACTGCCATTCTAGTTCTCCCTCCACCACTTATAGCAATTTCTTTTCACGTCGACAGTTCCCACAATTATGACACATCAGATCCGTTTATCTTGACTTTGATTTTCTCTCACTCATGTCAATTCTTCTCTTACCTTCAAACTTACTTCTTCCCTGTTCTCGAAAATCAAGATCTCGGCTGGCAAGGACGAAGATGTGGTTCCAATAACTATGAGGTGGTGAATTAGATCACCACTAAATTTTGAATGAATAATTTAAACTTAGTCAAATTTGCACATCGGCCAACTTTTAGTTTGGTGAAGAAAGAATAGCTTAAGCATTCAATAAAAATTAAAGAGAGTTGAAATAGAGAAATTTGACAATAGAATCAATATATATTCATCCTTGCTTGTGTCCTGTCTTCAAGTCCGGCAGGAGTTTAAATTCACTATAACCAACCTTCTTTAGAAGGTAAAGATCAAACCTTAGACAAAAATGATACCTTCTAGTTCACAACTCAATAATCTAATCTTATAGGTTTCTTTCAAGAGTGACACATTTAGTTGTTTATAGAGGAATGGAAAAGTTTATTTCAAATTACAACAAAAAAAATTTTTTTTTTTAAATATATTTCTTTGATTACATAGCTGAATTAATATCTATCTATAGAATAAGATTTAAAAGTATCTACAAAAATATGAAACTTTTATACTCAAAATTAGAACACAATAATATTTACAATGCTTGCTCTTGTTTTTTGGCCCAAGTACATATATTCATGCGATAGAAAGAGAGCCTATATGGAAGAAGCATGTATAAGGAACCATATTAATATTAAACTATCACTTTGAAAAATGTGTCAAAAATTTATATTAGTGTGTAAGGAACACTATAATATTTATGTATAAGGAACCGATTTATATTTTCTTTTGTGCCAAAATGTGTTTGTTATTTATTTAAAAGAACATATCACAAGTTTATAATTTAAAATTTTAAGCCATTCCTTCATCAAAAGCCTGCCTACTACACTTCAATGTAAAGTTTAAATTATTTCTATATTAAGATATATCTAAAATATTACACCAAGATGAAGTTGAATTTTTCATCAACTATTTCTTTAGATTTTCTAATATTAAAGATATATTATTCTTAGTAAATAAATTCAAAATTTTTATCTAATATATCCACATAAGCCTTATAATGTCCAATTTTTCCAAATTTTTTAATGTATCATAAAAATATATATTAAAATAAATACATAACATGTAAATTTTAAGTTCATGGCCTTTGTATACATTCTTCTTCCCTACAAATAAGGAACCCGTTCAAATGCCTCCATGATTTAGGCCTCATGCAAAAATTATATACCTAGTATTAAATACACTGAATTACAACTCGCAGTATGCTTTTAAAAACATGAAAACACTATAGTTTATCTCCTTGTTGGGACTTGGTCACCAAATTTTACTTACAAAATCGAGAATAAATTTATGTAAGGGCCATTATTAAACCCTTCATTTGGACCCATGGAAAGATAATACAACAATATATAATAACAAATAATAATCACAAGCATAGATACATATGCATTTGGCCTTCATACTATACTTATATACACGTACACCTCATATACTTTTATACACACACACTCATACACACATATCATGTACATATATTTTTTGATTAACTAATATATATATACGCCAACTCATATAAATATGCATATAAACATTTATATATATACACATCCTACGTTATATATACACACCCGTATAATGCATATGTATATATACACACCTCGAATCAGTACAGGGCATAAGACCTTCCATATATTTATATACACATACGAATATATATACTCATATCCACATTCAT